>JASVEL010010437.1:0-230011 GCA_032618575.1 Nicotiana noctiflora | reverse complement strand
ATAATTTTTATGAATATCTTTAAATTTAATAATGTTGATTGGGGTGGATCAGTAGAGGACATGAGATCAACATCAAGATGTGAAAAGATTGCTGAGAAAGTATCTTGGCGAAGATAAAAGAGTTTGACACTTTGAAAACCTCGAAACAAAGCCCGTATTCTTCTTTATATAGAATTTTCTTTAAAATATATCTCGAAATATTTGTGAACCTCCTGTGGGATATATTATTAAGAAATTTTTACCTTTCTATACCATATATGAAACCTTATTACCCTCCATGTTTAAGGTTTGATTTAATTACAAACCCGTATACCAAATTACCAATTCTATACCATACTTAATTAAGGGTCTAATTAATAGGCATTTTTTACTCCTTAATTAAAGGCAACCATTATGGCCAGCTCCCCAGCCATGGCGTGAGATTCTGCTTCACTCCTTATTTAATTCATTCTGAATGCTTGCTCTTATTTACTTTGATTCCTTTAACCTCTGCATTTTTCAATTGATGCTTCTCATACTTGGTAAATTATAAATAATACTCGGGTCTGAAGTTTGACTCTTTGGCAGCTTAAAAAGCGATGCCTTAGGGATGAATGCAGAACCCTATATAAGGCCGAAATCACCGGCGTAATCCACCTGTGACCATGGCTCATCGTCTTCCTCCTCATGCCGTCACCCCAAGCTCCAACCATGTCAACCACTAGCGACACACAGCCCGTCGTCCAGAAACGACAGCCAATCCCTCTAGTTTCTCCAACCCTACTGCCGCCACCTTCTATGTCGTATCCAGCAACCTTGCACGCCGGAAAACCCAGATTGAAAAAGTCATATATTAAAATGTTATTAAAAAATAGCCAATAATTAAAATCAGTGGTGTAGTTATGAGATTTCGAACATAAAAAGGTAAAACTCCATGACAATACCTTAGACGAAGTTCGGGACAATACAATATCTACAATATATCTACATTTTATCTACAATATATCTACAAATTAACTACAAACTATAAGTAAACTACAATTTGTCTACAATTTATCTACAATCTGGAGACACTATATATTAAAATATTTTTTCCTGCACCAAATAAAGAAATTGTAGTCAAATTGTAGATATATGTAGTAAATTTGTAGATAATATCAAAAATTTATCAATTAATGTAGAATCAATTAATCCCAAGATTCTCTCCTTATTTTTAGCGCGTTAATTTTGAATCAATTAATTTCAAGATTCTCTCCTTATTTTTAGCGCGTTAATTATGGAAGATTCTGCTCAATTAATCATTTATTAAACAAATGGTACAAAAATTGTAGAAAAAATATGGACCGAGCGGGTAATTTAGATACTATGCACATTTTTTGTAATAAAGTTTCATATATGGTATAGATAGGAAAAAATCTATGAAGTGCATCTACTCTACTTTAAATAATGGTTCATTTTACATTGTATTATTGTTTTCTTATTAGGTATTATTGAAATGTATCAATCTTTTTATTTTTTCATATTCACTAGTCCCATTTTGCGTGTGCACCCTATTTGATGGCTAATAGATTTTAAAAGATTACATATAAATTATTAAGAATTATCTATTGAGTTATAAAATAAAAGTTTAGAAAGTAATTTAAATTTCTTAAAATGATGGATATTGATTATACTTAGCAAACTCAATAACGCAAAAAATATTAGTCCACAGAAGTCCTCAAATCCTCAACTCAAATTATTTAATAACTTTTTTTTTGACAGAATATTTTATTTATTCTAAGAGATTCTAAGAGAATGATTTGAAGTCCGAATTGGGAATATATACATATTATTTCTACAGTGTGTTTGTTCAAGTGGATTCATATTTAGAAAATTCTTTTAGTATTAGCTAATTTCAAACCTTAAATATGTTTTCCTACACGTTTAGGGCTTTGAAGCCCGTCTTTGTAGTTTCGGAACGACGTTATAATATTAGTAGACTATCATTTCATATACTTGAAACATATAGATATTTATCAGAAATTAAATCAAAAGGTACAATAGCTAATTTTGCAAATCTCTGTTTTTTCCCTTATAAATATGGTTCTCGCAAAGAAGTATTTAGTTGAACATATAACATGTACAAAGATGTTGTTTACCCTCAAAATCAAATAACAATTGAATTTGTAAATGATTTTAAGGATACATAGATTAAATTGTCACAAAGGGATAAATTAGAATTGCAATTGAAATGGATAATGATAAAGTAAATTTAAACCGCACAACTTGAACGGTCACAATTTTGGAAAGTCAGTCACACTTGAAGTGGATGCAATTTGATCGGTATCAAGATACAAAAGAACAAGAACTTAAAGAAAGAAATTAACAACATACTGCTTTGAAATACGTGTTGCAATGTCCTCTACAAGTAAGCAAACACCCCTTTATATAGTAGAGGAGTCCTATATTAAGTACAACTCTGTAAAAGGTATAAAGAAAATCCCCTAATTAACTGATTATTGATCTCATATCGACATATGTCGAGATCTTCGTCGTGATATTTGGTTGGTTACGGGTATCATGGCCTTCTGTTGGTCGAGCTTGACTTCCTGACAACATTCTTCAAAGTTAATCAAGGCCAGGACCGATCCGAATCATGTCCCCGATATCTTCGAAGGCGGATGGTATGGTTCAGACTCAAAATAGATGAGATCCCTACCTCGGTCTAGGCCCCCAGTTACCGTATCTCGAGCTTGGCTTATCATATCGGAGACTAGGATGTACTCTGAGACCGGTTTTATCAAATACAGATAGTCCTCTCATTTTTCAGAGAGTAGATGACGAGAAACGATATGAGATTCCGATTCTCACCTCAATACACTACGTCAGAAATGATAAAATGAACGAACTCGTCAGTCACGTCTTAATGGCATTAAATGCTTGTCAGTTGCCGGTTGGCCACTCCTGGATGCGAACCGTTGTTTGAAGACACTAAATACCCCCTTCTTGATTCATTTAAACTTTACATCCAAACCTTCTACCCTTGTTCCTTAAAAGTCTTTTATATTTTCTGGCACTTGTATTCTAGTTTTTGAGATCTTTGTGAGACCTTTTGCTCATCTTCATCCCAAATCATCAAGTGCACTCCTTTAATTTCCTCTTTTCCCTTCCATTTCGAAAGAAAAATGGTGAAGAATTCAACAATAATTACCCAAAAAGAAACCCCTTCTACATCGCGGTCGGCTGCCGAGGAGACCGTTCCGCGTACTATCGGTGAGGAATAGCGGAACCCCTTTGGACCCGTTCATCCCTGGTAGATGCTCTGTAATCGTTGATTTCAAGGTTAAAAAAACCTTCCTACGTACCTGACCGGTATGAGAAGGTCTCGAGATACATATGCTCGATTACTGAAGAAATCATCCCCACATTAAAAAAGGATTGCAACTGGGTTGAAAAGCACGTGATGGTTCCCAGAACCGATGAAGATATCATCACCTACGTTGACAGATACTTAAGTGTTTATACTTATCCCTTTACGATGTGCCCATTGGATCAGGTTATCATCCACTTCTGCAAAAGATACGAGGTATTCCTCGATCAAATTCACCCTTGATTATGGAGAATTGTGATACTTTTTCGACTTTTTGTGAGCAAGATCGATTGATGCTCGTTCATCGTCGACCACCTCTTGCGCCTATAAAGTCCCCGACTCTTTCAAAGGACTGATCAAGCTTGCACACCGGGCTAGTAAAGCATATTCTTGAGTATCGATGAAATCGGGATCGAGGATGGCTAGGCCGGTTTGTCCGAGTGAGGACCTCGGACCTGATTCCAGCCGAGTGCATGTTGTTCCCTAAGAAGTGGAATATAAATTGTAAGTAAAACTTCATTTTCAAAATTTAATTTTACTCTTTTTTTCTTCCTTATTTACGGTGTTTGGTGGTGGTTCAACTGTCGCTCGGGTCCCGAATGGAGTTCCCCGACTCAAGGAGTGGGTCGAGGGCATTGTGTTACAAAGGCCATATTCTGAGCGTGCATGGCGCGAACTTTCGAAGGGCTGGTGGGAGGCTCATTCTTATGGTGAGATTCATTTCCCGATTGAGTAATACTTCAGTTTCATTTGTGTTGCTAAATTCTTTCTTGTTTTGTTTCCCTTTGAAGGTTTATCCAAGGACGCCGTACTGAGGCCTCCTTTCGGTGACTAGTATTGCCCCATCGAGTCCCCTACTCCGAGACTGGGTGATGAGAAGAAAATAAAGAGAGCTCCGAGCTTAGAGAAGAAGAAAACAAAAAGAAAGCTGGTGTGCAAGCCTAAAGAAAATACCAGCGCTCGATCCCCACCTTAGGATTCACTCTATTGTCTGAGGGACGAATCAAAAGAAGAAGAAGAAGAAGCAGAAGAATCCACTGAACTGGTGTCCCTCTTACGGTCGCAATTCGAGGGACGAGGGGCCTCCAAATCAGAGAGAGTGAGGTCGATCTGTCTCAAGCCAGGGAAGCTGACGAGGAGGTCGTGGTCGAGGCCAATATGGAGTTCGTGATCGAAACCTCTGGGATGTGGGTAATGTCCCAAAGGATGTACTCAGTGTGCTATACATCACCGAGTCATCATTGTTCACCTATTACCACCGACTCATAAAGGGTTTGTCTTTTATTGTTACACTTATGACCAAATTGACCCAGAAGGGTGCTCCATTCAGGTGGACTGAGGAGTGTGAGTAGAGCTGTCAAAAGCTCAAGATTTCTTTGCCCAATGTTAGTATTGCCTACGAGTTCAGAGTCTTACACTATGTAGTGTGATATGTTGCGTATTGGTCTCGACGCGATGTTGAAGAAAGACGACATGGTGATTGCCTATGCGTCTAGACAGTTGAAGCTGCATGAGAAGAAATACCATGTCCACGATCTTGAGTTAGCAGCTATTGCTCATTCCTTGAAGCTTTGACGACACTATTTTTATGGTGTCCCTTATGAGGTATATACCGATCATCAGAGTCTATTGCTCATGCCTTGAAGCTTTGACGACATTATTTGTATGGTGTCCCTTATGAGGTCTCGACGCGATGTTGAAGAAAGTCGGCAGGGTGATTGCCTATGCGTCTAGACAGTTGAAGCTGCATGAGAAGAAATACCATGTCCACGATCTTGAGTTAGCAGCTATTGCTCATGCCTTGAAGCTTTGACGACATTATTTGTATGGTGTCCCTTATGAGGTATATACTGATCATCGGAGTCTATATCATCTGTTCAAACAAAAGGATCTTAACTTGCATCAGTAGAGGTGGTTAGAGCTTCTTAAGGACTGTGATACTACCATTTTATATCATCTCGAGCATGCCAGTGTGGTGATTGATGCCTTGAGTCGCAAGGTAGAGAGCTTGGGAAATTTAGCATATCTACCGGAAGCAGAGAGGCCATTAGCATTGGATGTTCAGGTCGTGGCCAACTAGTGTGTTAGATTAGATGTTTTGGAGCCGAGTTGAGTTTTGGCTTGTGTGGTTTCTCGGTCTTCTATTTATGACCGTATTAGAGAGCATTAGTATGTCGACCCTCATCTGTTTATCCTCAAGTACATGGTTTAGCATGGCGATGACAAAGAGGTTACTATTGGGAATAACGGTGCATTACGGGTGCAGGGCAGGTTATATGTGCCCAATGTAGATGGTTTGTGTGAGTTGATTCTCTAGGAGGCTCACAGTTTGCGGTACTCCATTCATCCATGTGGCACCAAAATGTATCAGGATTTGAGACAGCACTATTGGTGGAGGAGAATGAAGAAGGATACAGTAGAGTATGTAGCTCGGTTCATAAATTGTCAACTAGTGAAGTATGAGCATTAGTGGCAAGGTGGATTGCTTTAGAGGCTAGATTTTCTAGAGTGAAAATGGGAGCGGGTTACTATGAATTTTGTTGTTGGACTCCCATGGACTCAGAGGAAGTTCGATGCAGTATGCTTGATTGTGGATAGGCTGACCAAGTCGGCTCATTCCAGTGGCTACTACTTATTCTTCGGAGAAGCTGGCTTAGATTTATATTCGTGAGATTGTCAAGCTTCATGGTGTGCTGGTATCCATCATCTCTGACCAGGGTATGCAGTTTACATCGTGGTCTTACAGGGCATTACAATATGAGGTAGGCACACGGGTTGAGTTGAGTACATTATTTCACCCTCAGACGGACGGACATTCGGATATTGGAGGATATGCTTCGCACATGCGTGGTGGAGTTTGAGGGTTATTGGGATCAGTTCTTGATACTTGAGGAGTTTGCCTACAATAATAGCTACTGGTCAAGCATTCTGATGACTCTGTATGAGGTCTTATATGAGAGACAATGTCGGTCTCCGGTGGGTTAGTTTGAGCCAGGTGAGGCTAGGCTATTGGGTACAGACTTGGTTCAGGATGCTTTTGAAAATTTTAAATTGATTCAAGATCGACTTCGTACAACCCAATCTAGACGGAAGCGTTATGTGGATCGGAAGGTTTACAACGTTGCATTCATGGTTGGAGAGCGATTCTTGCTTCGAATTTCGCCCATGATGGGTGCTATGAGATTCGGGAATAAGGGCAAGTTGAGCCTTTGGTATATCGGATCTTTTGAGATTCTTGAGAGAATTGGAGATATGGCCTATAGGCTTGCATTACCACCTAATCTAGGTGCAGTTCATCCAGTATTCTATATTTCTATGCTCTGGAAGTATCACGGTGATCCGTCTTATGTGTTGGATTTTAGCTTAGTCCAGTTGGACAAGGATTTGTCTTATGTTGAAGATCCGGTGGCCATTTTGGACAGGCAGGTTTGAAAGTTGAGGTTGTAGAACATTGTTTTAGTGAAGATTCAGTGGAGGGGTCAACCTGTTGTGGAGGCGACTTGGTAGACCAAGCATGATACGCATAACCATTATCCACATATTTTCTCCACTCTAGGTATGTCTCTATACTTATTCTAGGACAAAAATTTATTTCAACGGGGGGAGGATGTAATGACCCGGCCAATTGTATTGAGTATTTTAGCCCTAAGCCCCTATTTATTACTTCCTTTATGTCGTATCATGATTATGTGACTTACCCGGGGTGTTTGGTTTTGGTTCGTGTGAGTTTCGAAGAGAAATGGGACACAGTCCCTAAGTTGGAAGTTTAAGTTTTAAGAGTTGACCGTAGTTTGTCTTTTATGTAGACAACTCCGAAATGGAATTTTGATGTTCCAATAGTTCTGTATGGTGATTTTAGACTTCTAAGCGTGTCCGGATGTTGATTTGGAGGTCTGTAGATCGTTTTGCGTGAATTGGCAAAAGTTGGAAAGTTGAAGGATTACAAGATTTTGAAAGTTTGACCGGGAGTAGACTTTATTTATATCGGGGTCGGATCCCGATTCTGAAAGTTGGAATAGGTCTATTATGTTATTTATGACTTGTGTGCAAATTAAAATTCATTCGAAGTTGTTTTGTTATGAATCAACATTGGTTTTAGAATTTGGAAGTTCATACTTCATAGGCTTCAATTTGGGTTGTGATTTGTAAAATCGATGTTGTTTGATGTAAATTTTGGCCTCGAGTAGGTTTGTTATATGTTTTGAAACTTGTTTATATATTCGGATGGGGTCCCGGGGGCCCTGAGTGTGAAATAGATTGAAATCGAATCTTAATTGAACTTGTGCAATTCCGGAAGTTCTAGCCTTCTAGTATCATCTCACCTGCCGAAAGATTAGTTGTAGGTGTGGACCCGCAAAAGCGAGCAATTGGACGCAGAAACAAAGCTGGATTTGCCTAGCCGGGATTGTAGATGTGAGAATTTATCCATATCTGTGAGTCTGCATGTGTGGAGGTGTGATCGCATATGCGGACAAGGCTGGCTTGTTCTATAGTCGTAGAAGCGGAGATTTAACCACAGAAGTAGGCTCACAGGTGCGAGCCATGGTCCGCAGAAGCAGAATTTCTGGACTAAAGTGGAATTCGCACCTGCGATGGTTTTTTCGTACGGCACAACTTGTGTGACCCTAAGCTCGCAGAAGCATATTTGGTGGAGGTGTGAGCACGTGATTTTTGCCCTATATGAGAATTACTCCCAAAAATTCAAAATAAAAGAGTTTTGTGTTGTTTGCAATTGTTGTGAATTTAGTGTCATTTTTAAAAAAATAATGACAATATATATATATATATATATATATATATATATATATATATATATATATATATATATATATATATATATATATATATATATATATATATATATCGCATTTGCATTTAGGATTTAATTCTACAATTAGGAGTAATTAATTTTATCTTACAAAAATGAAAATCACAAAAATAGGCATCTTTTGCATTTTAGCCTTTAATGTCCAAATTGTGTGATTGTATTTTAATTACCATTTAAAATTAGGTGACAATTATTATTATGAGATTAGTATTTCAAGATAATTTTAGTTTTTATAAATTAATCTTAGTATTTTGGGCTTTATTAATTAGGAAGTTGAATAATGGAGAAGAACAAAATGGAAAAAATTTGGATTGGGCCATCTTGCAAATTAAGTTACAAGCCCAATCCTAAGAAACCTTACCCAACCCAAAACCCCTTGGCCCAAGAAGAAAATTTCAGATTTTTTTAGCAAAAAATAATCATAATTACATGACATAAAGTAGTGGGGGGCAAGGAAATCAAGGAAGAAAACAAGGAGAGGAAAACATGGATTAGTGGGTTTTCTTTAAATTAAAAAAATATTTTCTTTTTAATAAAAAATCTGAAAATTTTCGAAATTCTTGCCTATAAATAGAAGAGAAGATTTATGAAAAAAGAGGGGGAAAAAAGAGAGGAAAAATAGGAAGAGAAGAAAAAATAAAAAAATTTCCTGCTGTAGTATACACTCGATATACACTCTGGACACAGAAGTATACACGGCAAAAAATTCAATTTTTGAGAGTTTCTTTTGAGAATTGAAAAGAGTTCAAAGCTAGAAAGACAAAACAAAGAGAAAATCTGGAATATATTTTTCTTTTCTATTTTTTATTGGTTTTTGTTTTTCTCCGTATTGCTGGGATTTTCGGGATTGAGGTGTTGAAGCTACTGATGGTTGTTACTGTTGTTGTTGCTGTATTTTCACCGCCCTGTTGATTTTCCATCTTCCATTCCTTTCAAAACCAGGTACCATTTCTGTTCGAATGCAGCTGTAATAATGAAATGTTGAATGAAATGAAGTCCAGTTTGTAGTTCATATGTTATTATACATTTGTAGTTTATGCTTTTCACTAGTTGCTTAGTATTGATATAGATCTATAGTTTAAATCGTAGTGCAATATGTAGAAGCAGAAAAAGAGAGAAAAAATGATGTAATACTTAGTGATAGAATAAGTAGTATAATAGTAGTAGTATAGAAGCAGCAACATATCACTTAGTTTAATTAGATGAAAACTTTAAAACATAAGCTAGAATATCACTGTTTCTTTCTTCAAAATCGTTAAACTATTCATTCACAGTAGACTTTCTTCGTAAAATGAAATCACATAGTTAATCATACTGTCGTGAATCTGTACATAGTCAATAGCAGGATTTAAATCGTAGTAAAATCAGTGGTTTAATAATGCTTAAGTCCTGAAGCCATTCGAATTTAGATACTGGGTTTGTTTAATTGAAAAACTGGTTTATGAAGTCATTGCTCATATAGTTAGCTTCACAGCCTCTCAATTAGTAAATAATCAAAATAACCACAAAAATTCATTAGTGAAGGTCGAAATTGAAGATGGCTAGTTTAATAAGCAATCATGTATATAGACATTTGATCAGAATTAGTACCCTTGTGTATTGATTTCTCTCTTTCTGATTAATAAAAGTATTTGATTCCTTAATCATGTGTACTGTGGATTTTACATTTTCTATTCTTGCCTTTATTATTTTCATCTGGTTTGGGCCCTGTGTAACGTTGGGCTGAACTGTTCTATGAAATTGCTTAGTCTACTGATTGAAGGCTCGAAGACCGTCTGGGCTTTGAGGCCTGGGCTGGCCCTTTACGGGTCTGTTTAAACGATTGAAGAATCCAGGCCCAAACAAGCAATAAAATCGACGGGCCTGGAATGCTTAATATTAGAAATACGATTAAGGAAAAAAAACAAAATATAGAAAACATAGCCAAATACTAGTATTGAATCCTTTAATGAAAATTGGGACGAGCCTCGCCCGAATAACAAACACCGGGGCCCCCATTTAGTAATGGTTTAACATAATTAGACTCGGGAAGACTACTAGTTAATTCCATAGTCTTACCCAAAACGATTAAAAGCCGATAGACCATTTAGGGCACGATTTTAATGTACTTTCCATTGAACGAGTGTGCACTTGGTGCGACTCAAATCCAAATCTCGGCAAAGCCGAAATACACCGAAAGTCATAGGCGTACTGGTTGCGGTATGACTCGAGGAGTGTTTTCGCGATGCCGCAAATTCTTTAAAATAATACCTAATGTAAAAAGCATTATATGTTGTTTAAAATCTATAATTGAGTCAAACAAGAGTCGGGAACGACAATTGAGCGACCGTGCTAAAACCACGGAACCCGGGAATGCCTAACACCTTCTCCCGGGTTAACAGAGTTCCTTATCCGGATCTTTGCTTCGCAGACATTTTCAAGAGTCAAAATTCCTCGGATTCGGGATTAACCGGTGACTTGGGACACCATTGTCATTCCCAAGTGGCGACTCTGATTAATCTCAATAAATCCCGAAGCGATTGTCCTTTAATTGGAAAAACTCCTTCCCTTACGTTATTTTATCCATTTCGGATATTTGAGCGTAGGGGTATACCCTACGAGCGTATTTATATTTATGCTTATGTGGGGTAGTAAAAAGGGAGGTGTGACAGCTCTGGCGACTCTGCTGGGGACCCCAACCCCAAACCTCGGTTTCGGGGTTTAAGAACTCGAGCTCCTTAGAATTGCCGTTCGCGTTATTGTTTGACTTCATTATATGATTTGAACAACATGCTTATGTGCTTTATCGCTTTGATATTATGTGGATTGTATATAAAATTGTGCCGAAAACCTTTCTCTCTTCACCCCGGGGATGTGCTTACTGGTTGAGACTCCCCTTTCTGTTAAAGTCACCTTAAATTAAGAAAAACAGAGGCCGGATAAGTTACAAAGCCGATTGACTCCGCGGGTCACCGGTACGTAGCCCCTCCTCGATTCGAGTTGTCCGCTCGGGTACACGGTCTAGCACTCTATGAAACCGTAAGATTTTGAACATAGGTCTAGGACGATTATTTGCATCATATTTGACTTAGGGGACTCAACACGGGGGTTGGGTCCGTCTAGGACAGGTGACCCGGTATTGGAAAAGACCGAGCATCTATGTGTTGCATTTTTATTGTCCTTGATCGTTATGTGGACCGGAGGAAATCCCGAGGTTAGAAAAATTGTTGAAAAAGAAAAAAAGAGAGAGGAAAATAAGAGTTATAGAAAATAGGTATTCGGAAAATTAGAAAATTTGAAAAAAAATAGGTAGAACAATTTTGTTGAAATATTTGGTCAAATAATCTGACCGAACTACGCAGGTTTGATTCTCCACGTTAGGTGGGATACGTAGGCAACCCTCATCGGGTCCAACCACCCCTTTCAAAAAATCAAAAAAAAATGTGTGTTTTTGTCAATAAAATCAAAGTGATGCCGTTTTTGAAAATAGCCGAATGTTCCGTAAGGACGCCGGAAGGCTGTTTTTGCAAAATGGCCACTTTGAATCATTTCTAATAACTTGCATGCATAGCCTTGAAATATTCCTTGTGGAAATGTTGCAAGGCCATAGCCGCAAAATCAAGTCGGGGTTCACACCCCTTTTGCAAAAATAATAAAAAATAATGTCAAATTTTGTTTATTTTGTTATCAATAAGTCGGGTGATGCTATTCTTGCATAAAATAAGTCGAATGTCCCTCAAAAGGACGCTGGAAGGCTGTTTTTGCAAGAATAGCCACTTCGAGTCGTTTGTAAATAATTTTGGACACAACCTTGAAATGTTCCCTCGCGGAAATGTCGAAAGGCTGTATCCGCAAAATTAAGTTTGAGTCATTGCTCAACTTTTCAAAAATATCCACTTTATCAAATAAGCCATTACATGGCCGGAATTTTGCTGAAATAGCCACATTTTTGCATTTTAACTTCCTCAATCTTGTGTTGGCCTGTGTCGGTGCTGAACGATGCCCCATAGGCCCCCAGGATAAAAAAATTTGAAAAAAGAGCCACTTTGTCTAAATAAGCCATTATATGGCCAATTTATGAAAATAGTCTTGTGTTGGTTTATGGTGATGCCGAACGATGCCCCATGAGCCACAGGATAAGAAAAAAACTAATTTTCAGTTTATCTTTCTTAAATAAATTTTGCAAAAATAGTCATTTTGTCAAATAAGCCATTATGTAGCCAATTTTGTAGAAATAGTCATAATTGACACCAAAAATATTCTTATTCTTGTAGAAATCTCCTACACAAGTTTGTAGTTGGAGTCGGCTTCTATAATTTTCCTTCAAAGAAAAAGAAAAAAAAATCAAAAAAATCAAATAAACATCTCTTTATTTCTTGCATTAATTTGCAAGAACTACGCTCGGTCTGATTCATGCGGGGTCATGATACGTAGGCAATCCACATAGGATTCGACCATATCCATTTCCATAACCAAAAAAAAAAATGAAAAACTAAAAAAAGAAAAAAAGGAAAAAATGAAAAAAAACCACAAAAAAGAGAAAAAGAAAAGAAAATAGCAGAAAAAAAATAAGAGAAATCAATAAGCGGGATACCTTAATGCTGACATGCTGGCTTCGTTTTGTTGTGTCCATTTTCAGAAAGGTGGTTGGTTGTGGTTCCAAAATAACTCTTCCCTATAATACAAGGTCGGAGGACAATGGCAGAGAATCTCAAGACTGAGTGGGTTGGTACCGGTACCCGACAACAGCTGGTTGAACGGAACCACATGTTAGTAGAAGAAGTCAAAATATTAAGACAACACGTGGTTGAAATGTATCGGGCATGGATGGATGGAAAAGCACCACCCCCGCCACCACCTAGTTTCATGGACCCGGTCCTTACACTGAACCCGATGCCAAATATACCTGCCTATCGCAGCCTTTCTAGCCACTCGAGTAGCTCGATTACTCGTCCCCCAGCTATGCTTTCCCAACACTACTTCCATCCCCAACCCCACTACTCTCTCCGGGGCACCCAAAATCGTACTTCACCTTCCATGTACCCAATTCCACAAAAAGCCTACCGACCCCCACAAACATACCGGAAACCCCCTGGGTCAGGTTTCAAGCCAAACAAGGCGTTTAGGGAGGAAAGGTTGCTGAAGCGAGAAAAGGCTTTCACCCCTATCGGAGAATCTTATGCAAGTTTGTTCGAAAGGTTGAATCATGTTGGCTTGATTA
This sequence comes from Nicotiana noctiflora, assembly GCA_032618575.1. Lineage (NCBI taxonomy): Eukaryota > Viridiplantae > Streptophyta > Magnoliopsida > Solanales > Solanaceae > Nicotiana > Nicotiana noctiflora. Next base: position 216,655 of record JASVEL010010437.1, on the reverse strand, counting down.
AGCCGCTCGCCAAATGTATTCCAAATCCTCTTGCAAGAAGCTTCGATCCTACTGCACGATGTGTATACCACTCCAATGCTCAGGGGCATGATGTTGAAAGATGTTGGAATTTGAAAGAGGAAATAGAAAGAATGATTCGGGCAGGAATGATTGCGGTCCAAGACACTGGCACCCTGAACATTATACAGAATCCTCTACATGCATGTGACGTTGCACATTTTGTGGGGACGATGCCCGATGACGAGGGTGAAGAGATTTTTCTTTGGAAGCCGAGGATATTGAAATAGAAAGCGATCTTAATGCAGAATACGGTGGCTAAGATGCCATGCTTGTCAATTGGGAAGGTGCTCAACTCTTGGAGTTTTGGTAGTTTTATTTTGGTGTCATTTCTGTTACCCGGGTTATTTCAGGGGTTGTAATCCGGACGTTGTCTTGAGAGTCAAAACCCTTCTATCTTTGCTTTGTTTAGTAATAAAAATTGTTTAGTGCCGTCTAGGTTTGTAATTCTAGTCTAGTCTGTTCGTTTTGTTTCAACCCATCAGTTTAGTACAACTCTTTGTTTCCCATCATTCCTAGTCATTTCATTTCTGATCACTTTGCATTTCTTCTCATACTGACTTTAGCAACATGACATGCACATAATTCTAAGCCTGGTTTTTAAAAGTCAATGAAGCAATGTTGAAGATGTAATGATACTCGGAAGAAATAAAAACATATTGGAATACTGTGAAGCCGGAATCAAGTGAACATTGGGGAAAGCGTAACATAAAGAAATGCCTTGGAAATGCATCATCAACTTAAAGCCAAAGGCAAAAATACCCCAAAGCTAAGGAACCATTCGTGGTATCGAGATCGTTGCCCAATGGCACTGAGAATCATCAAATACCGAAGGCGAATATGTGAATCGGTCGAAAGGTGTTTAAATGTGTAGTTTGTACTTGGTAGGTCTCGAAGATTGGAGTGACGAAGGCATTTTATTCGGCTATCCAAACACTTTATCCATTGTTATCCCTTCAAGCCTTATTATATTTTCTTTCATATCCCTCTTTCGGAATCAACAACAAAATTGAAGATTGAGCCGGGAAATCAAATGGAGAAAAGAAGAAAAAGAAAGAAAAAAAAGAGAAAAAGAAAAAGCGAAAAAGAAAAAAAAAGAAAGAAAAAGAAAAGAAAAGAAGAGAAAAAAAAACCGGGAGAAGTCAAATCGCAACAAGGAAGCGATCTTATGGTCTGAACTACGTCTGACTTGATCCCGAAAGGGTACGTAGGCAGCCTCACTGAGGTTTAGTCACAAAAAATCCGAAAATCTAAAAAAAAATCCCCCAAGAAGGAAACTGGGGTAGAAGTTATGGTTGTTAAAAGAATAAAGATTCCGAAAGTTGTAATTTTATCCTACGATGAAATATTTTGAGCCTTTATCCCAACCAAAAGCCCGCATTACAGTCCAAAGGAAGACCTTCCGATCAATCTTCAAGAAATGTCGAGTCAAGCGAACAAAGGTCAATCACATCAGGGGCAACACTCCAGTCCGAACAAAGGAGAATGAAGAACTCAAACCACCACGAGACTCCAAGATGAGAGAAGTCAAAATGTGAGAGTCTTATCGGTGAAAACCCGCACGGGCACCGTAAGGCGACGGTGAGTTGAGAGAAAGAAATATCAAATGAGAGAGGCTTGTTGGCGAAAACCCTACGGGCGCTGCAAGTCGACCAAGGATCAGATCAAAGAAATGAAGTATTGAAGACCGGTTTCACGGCAGAACTTTGCAACAAGAGTTGAACATCAACTTTGCTATACGAAGAAGGCCAAAAGTGCGTGTCAAGGTCGCTAGAGTCGGTATTCAAAATCCGTTAGGTCATTCGTCTGTAGGTTTCTTGTTAGGAATTGTATTTTCCTTTCTTTTTATTCTTCACACTTTGTTTTACCCTCCTTCTTATTGAGTCAGTCAGGTCATAACAAGTATAGAAATGATTTCAAAATTTGCCACCAAGCTTTCCAATTGCACAAGATGGGATTTAGCCTGGCACAACAATTGTCGTAGGTCAGGGAATGACAAGGCCAGTGATTTAAGCCCACAAGAGCAACATGTACAATGAGGATCATGCAATACACAAGGGACGGCAAAGTGCCAACTCAGGGAAAATATAACAAATGGAAGTACGGGGTTCGAACAGAGAGGGGGTATATCTTCTAAGGGTCAGTCAAGAAACACCCAAGGTTGTCAAGTGGAGTCATCAAAGGAATCGAGATCGAAGTTTGTGGGATCCGTCAAGAAAGGAACAATATACATACCTAAAGAGAGGTGGATTTTGAACAAAGAAGAAGTAAAAATGGATAGTCGGTGAACAGGGCAAGGCACTCGAGTGGAAAGCAGTCGCCATCAAAGTTCAAGACCACAACCAACCACCACATTTAAACTAACAGATTTTTCTTTGCTTTGAAACAGGGGCATAAATGTTATTGGACCGATGGAGCCAATAGCTTTCAATGGGCATAAGCTCATTTTGGTTGCGATTGGTTACTTTACCACATTGGGCCAAGGCAAAGGGCAAATTTGCGCCAAACTAGCAAGGAGCATTTCTGGTATCACGGGTGTTGTCCAATGGAGCATTGTATTTAACAGATGTTGAAGGAAAGTACGTAGAAACTGCTATTAATTCAAATGCAGTTAAAAGATACTATGTATGATTCCTTTTCAATTATGTGTTTTGTATTTTGTTGTAATTTTGGAATTGAAATGACGAAGGCATTTTATTCTCTATCCAAACACTTTATTCATTGATAACCCCTTTGAGCCTTAATGAATATATTCTTTCATATCCCTCTCTAGGAATCGCTTTAGCGCAATAAGATCGAAATTGCCAAAATGAAAAAAAAAAGAAAAATGAAAAAAAAAGAGAGAAAAAGACAAAGAAATCGAGAAAAAGACAAAGAAATTGGGAAAAAGTCAAAAGAAATTCATCTAACTAATGAAGTTGGATGAACTACGTCTGACTTGATCCCGAAAGGGTACGTAGGCAGCCTCTTTGAGGTTCAATCACAATAAAGAAAAAATCCAAAAATTCCCCACATATTGAAACTGGGGCAGAAGTTATGTTTAATAATTCCGAGAGTTGTAAATATTTTTAACCCTCGTTGAAATTTTGAGCCTTTATATCTTTCTTTCTTAACCCACCTAAAAGCCACGTTACAGTCCAAAGAAAGACCTTCTGATCAATTTTGAAATGATAACAAATACAACGAAGGAGAAGCGAAGCATCGGATAATACCGTGGTACAGAAAACAAAATACAAAAGGAAAAAATGAAAAAAGAAAATATAAAAAAATGAGAGAGTCTCATCGGTGAAAACCTTAGCCGGCACTGTGAGACGATTGTGAGGTTGAGAGAAATAAAATGAGAGAGTCTCATCGGTGAAAACCTTAATCGGCACTGTGAGACGATTGTGAGGTTGAGAGAATAAATGAGAGAGTCTTATTGGTGAAAACCTTTCGAGGCACCATAAGGCGATCATGGGGACTATCAGAAAAGAGAAAAAGCAACGAAAAAGAGTATCGGTTTGGGTCAAATGCAATTCAGAGTCTGAATAATGATTGGAACGAACTGGGTCAGAGTTTAAATACATGGCATGGTCAGCGGAATCGGCCAGCAAATACCCAGATAAGTTCTGTCATCTCTCCAAAACACCCTTACTTTTCTTTCATTTTCTGCATTTCATTGTTTACCCTTTTGAGAGCTAACTACCAGCTCCTGATAACGGAAGTTGAAACAATACTGGATCAGAAAGGATAGAAGATTGGGGAAAGGAATAAAGAAGCTTGGCAAACATGGCCAAAGAAAAAAGAAAACAAAACAAAAATGGAGAAATGAGAAAAATACAAAAAGAGTATGCAAGGGACGAGAAGTCAAAAGCCATGCAACATGAAAAAGCAAAAACAAAGGAAGCAATAAGAAGTGGGGACGGCAGATGCCAGTTGCCAGCAGTTTATATCTAATAAATTTTGTTTCATGCAGGAACAAATCGTCACTAATCACTTTAAAGTGAATGTGACCAATGTGGAAAATTTAAAATACCAAAAAGAGAAAGTCTGCCGAATAAGTGGAGAAATTCACAGGCAAGAGATAAGTTGGTAAAAAGAAAATACCAAAAAGAGGAAGGTAACATCTCGTTTCAATTCTGTTAGGCGCCCACCTTCAAATACGGGAATATTTTCTGCATTCGCATTGCACGTTTAATTTCCGTTAGGCGCCCACCTTCTAATACGGGAATATTTTCTGCATTCGCATTGCACGTTTAAATTCTGTTAGGCGCCCATCTTCTAATACGGGAATATTTTTTGCATCGCATTGCACGTTTTAATTCTGTTAGGCGCCCACCTTCTAATACGGGAATATTTTTCTGCATTCGCATTGCACGTTTAATTTCTGTTAGGCGCCCACCTTCAAACACGGGAATATTTTTGCACATCACGGTTTATACAGTTAAAAAAGCCCACACTGGGGCAGAAAAAGAAAAAAAGGTAGTTTGTTGTTTTGTTTTAAGCAGGTTAATCTCGAGATCAAGAAAATCAAAAAAGAGAGTCAACAAGAAAAGAAAAATCAACAAAAAAGAGAGTCAGCATCAAGGAAAATCAACAAAAAAGGAAGATTCTGCATCACTGGAAAGGGAAGAAGAGCAAAAGCTAGATTAGGAACAATTGTAATTGTAGGATCATAGCTTAGAATAGCTTCTTCATTTTACATTTTAATTTCAGGTAGGCGCCCACCTTCAAATACGGGAATATTTTCTGCATCGCATTGCACGTTTAATTTCGGTAGGCGCCCACCTTCAAATACGGGAATATTTTCTGCATCGCATTGCACGTTTAAATTCCGTTAGGCGCCACCTTCAAATACGGGAATATTTTCTGCATTCGCATTGCACGTCTAAATTCCGTTAGGTGCCCACCTTCGAATACGGGAATATATTTCGCATCGCATTGCACGTTTAATTTCACTTCGGTGCCCACCTTCAAATACGGGAATATTTTCTCGCATCGCATTACACGTTTAATTTCGTTAGGCGCCCGCCTTCAAATACGGGAATATTTTCCGCATCGCATTGCACGTTTAATTTCGTTAGGCGCCCACCTTCAAATACGGGAATATTTTCCGCATCGCATTGCACGTTTAAATTCGTTAGGCGCCCACCTTCGAATACGGGAATACTTTTCTGCATCGCGTTGCACGTTTAATTTTCTGTTAGGTGCCCACCTTCAAATACGGGAATAATTTTCTGCATCACATTGCACGTTTAATTTTTGTTAGGTGCCCACCTTCGAATACGGGAATACTTTTCTGCATCGCATTGCACGTCTAAATTCCGTTAGGTGCCCACCTTCAAATACGGGAATAATTTTCTGCATCGCATTGCACGTTTAATTTTTGTTAGGTGCCCACCTTCAAATACGGGAATACTTTTCTGCATCGCATTGCACGTTTCAATTCTGTTAGGCGCCCACCTTCTAATACGGGAATATATTTCTGCACATCATGGTTTATATAGCTAAAAGCCCACACTGGGGCAGAAAAAGAAAAAAAGTAGTTTGTTGTTTTTGTTTTGAGCAGGTTCAGCTCGAGGGCAAGAAGTACCATTGAAAATCAAAAAAAAAAGAAGAAGAGGAAAACAAGAAAGAAAATCAACAAAAAAGGGAGGTGTGACAGACAGAAAATGGGCAATTTCGAGGGTTTGTTCATAATCCACTTTTTGAATTAGAGAGCTTGTTGTGAGGCGAATTTCCAGGAGATTTTTAGAGATATTAGTGACGTAATAATTCCTAACTCTGTTTTTGTTAAATTATATGAATCTATTTTTAATTTTATTATTTAAGTAGTGAGTTGAGTTAGAAAATTGGGGGGAAATAGCAGAAACTTCCTAGACTTAATTTTTGAGTTTTGAAAGGAGATTTGAGTAATTCTTATATGGTTGGACTCGTTATCAAATATGTGTTTGGATTTTATAATTTTGGTCGGGTTCCGAGATGCGGGCATGGATTGACTTTTTATTTCTTTATAAAGATCATAATCTCATAGTTTGAATTAGTTTCTTATAGTTTGTATTTATAGTATGAAGTTGTTTTAGTTAGATTCCTGTCGTTAGGAGTTGGATAAAAGATAGTATATTGAGTTAGTGTAAATTGAGGTAAGTGACTTGCCTAACCGTGTGTGGAGAAATTATCCCTTTGGATTTGTGTTGATTGTGATAATTTTAATATGTGAAAGACGTGTAGGTAAGGTGATGAGTTTGTACATGGACTAAATATTTTAGCTATGTAGATTACTTTCATTCCTTGGTTCGGTTACCTTAACATGTTATAGTCATTATTTCTAGCTTATTTTTACATGTCTACTTGTCTTATCTCTTACTTGCTTATTGCACTACATGTTTAGTTGGAGTTCTTATTTCGTTTATTCCATATTCATTATTTAACCATTGGACTCTTTACTTGAACTTATTATTCTAAGAATATCTTGTTGTTGGAATTGGTATTGAGTTATAAAGGCTGTGATTTGTATTGAGGCTAAGCATTAAGTTGTAAAATATTATTTTTGTTGAGTTATTAACTACCGATTATTATTGTTGAGACTCTCGTGTACATTGTGGCTAAGCCATGGACTCTTTATTGTGAAAACTTTGTTATTGTTGGTTTATATGGCAAGTTGTGATATTGAGCACTTGAGGTGCGATTTTCATTACATATTGATATTGATACGCATGTGGTGGTACAAGGTTTTAGGGTTGAAACACATGCAGTGAGATATTGTGGGTTTGATGTGCGTGGCTAGTAGGGGAACTACTAGAATCCATGCGGTGTGATAAGGCGGGCTAAAATGTGAGATGTAATTTTGGTAAAATAATTTTCAAAACTAAATGCAAGGTTCCTGCAATGATATAAGGAAAGATTGTGACTTATTCTTGTGATTTGAGGTTACGAGGCGGTACCTCAGTAGTGACTCTTGTTGGTATTTCTCCAGTGTTACACTTTTCTTTGGTTGTTGTTTCCTTAGCATGTTATTATTTATTTTTCTCTGTGTTGCACTAATTGCTTTAGTTCCGTGTAGCTAACTCTAATATGATATTTGTTGTTAATATTTCATTGTTGTCAATATTACACTGCCTTACACTTGTTCAGACTTTTTCTTTATTCTAGTAGGGCCTTGACCTGACCTCGTCACTACTCTACCGAGGTTAGGTTTGAAACTTACTGGGTACTGATGTGATGTACCCATGCTACGTTTCTGCACATCTTTTTGTGTAGATCTAGGTACCTCCTACTAGCCCAAGCATTAGTGAGAGTTTAGCTGCGGAGACGTCAAGGTATACTTACCAGCATGCGAAGGCCTCGGAGTCCCCCTCTACCTTGACTATTCTATGTTTCCTATCCTTTAATAGATATTGATGAATAGGATCACGCAGTACTTCTATTTAGAGCTTCTAACTTGTATTTACCGAGTCTCGGGAGTTGTATATACTAAATCACAGAGTTTTTTTTTAATTTCATTATAGTTGCTGAGTTTTGAGAGTTATGTTTGGCTCAAAAGTTAATCGTTACTTTGTAATCTTGAAACAATCAAAAGATAGGAAATGGGTAAATCGTAATCAAATATAGTGAACCTAGGTATAAGATCAACGTGACTATAGTTTAAAGTTATTTGCAAAAATGAAGAACTTTAAGAGCAATCGTTTATCACAGTTGAGAAAGATAGAGAGAGAATGGGAGAGTTGTATTATTAGATAGTAATACATGGCCCTTACAATCAGGGAAGTCCCTCTTTATATAGTAAGGGGGACTCCTTATTATTAAAAGAAATAATAATAATAAACCATCGTGGCGTGGTCGACGTCCTCTCAATGGGGACGCCCAAATCTAAGTAATGTCGTTTACATCCTTACACCCGAATTATACCCTCGTTATAAAGGGCGTATGCGGAGGGTCGTTCCCTGTCGCTTGTGAGCGTCGGAAGGGACATATTTGGCCCCACATAGTTAGTCCCTCCGCTCGTTGGAGGCGTATGCGGCATACATCTTCAATGGGCGGAAATGTCGACCCATCATGGCATTGTGGATTCGTTGACACGTGGTCTACTTTCTGAACTGACATCACTGTCGGCATGCATCATGATTATATCTACTCCCGAGACGGTTCAGGGGGCGATTTGAAGTTTTGGTTTCCCGCTCCCTTTTCGACTCATGCCTCCTCGAGTTCTGCGTATTTGAGCCCTATAAATAGAGGGAAGGTTCAATTTCTGTTGTCTTTTGAACTTCTCAGACTTTCAATCTCTTTTTTACATCTTTTCTGAAGGAGATCAATATCTCTTGCTTTGAACCTTTGAGTTTTCTTTGAAGGCGGTTTCTTTAGTCGTCGAAATCCTTATTCTTAGATAAATACTTATCATGGCAAGACGTATCCAACAAAATAGGAGGGATCGAGATGAGACCTCTTTTAGGGTTCCATCATCTTCGAATGGTGGGAAAAAGACCCAAAGACCCCTTGTCCCCCTCAATGTGGACAACGTTCTTCCTAGAGAGCTTTATGCTCAAAGGGATTTTTTAAAAAGATGCCCAACTCCTCCATGGGATCGCTCCAAGTTTCTCCAATCACATTTGGACGACCTGCGGGGAGCGTGCCAAATTCAAGACCTAGTGGTCATGGAGATGGCAGGGAAGGATTTCGTTAACGTACACCGACCAGGGTTTTGTGCTTTTTAAGAGTACCCATTCCTGATTGGGTACGAACTCCCAATTTACCCTCTAGCAGAAGAGCTTTGCCGTTTTTATAATGTATGCCCAACTCAGCTCACTCCGCATAACTAGAAAGTGTGTCGCATATTGACAACTTACACGAATCAGACGTCTCGTTCCATCACCTACTATAGTTTTTTAGCCCCGGCTTTATGGGGGATCTATGTTGCAGTTGAAGAGTCGTGGCATAAAGGGCCTGGTCGTCAGGGCGGATGATAAGCGCAACCGCCTCTTCTAGCTCAAATTTTTCTATGTCTAGGCGGGGGACTTGGTGTCTACCCTAGAGGGATTTCCGGAGATGTGGAATCCAGAACGTGAGTGTTTTTATCCTCATTTAGTATTTTTCGCATCTCTTGTCCGTTCAGTCTTTGTAACTTCTCCCACCCCCCCCTTTTTTTTTGCAGTGAGGGCTTCTCTACCCCGACTTGTCGCAGATATAAGGTCATGGGTGGGAATAGTGATTCCCTTTGCGAAGGAGTGTCGTACATGGTCGGCTTTCCTCACCCGATATGGCCTGTCAGGCATTGTGTTTTAATTCAGGGGTTTTGTTTTAAGTGTTGTTGCTTCACCTATTTTATTTTGGCAGGTCAGAGCGTTCCCCGGAGGAAGGAGAAGGCAGAATGTTGCAGCCCCCTCGGCGGCGAGGATTGATTCTGGGGATGAGTATATGTCCCAGTAACATTCAAGCGAGGGCATCCCCGAGGTCACCCAGCCTGAGGCCGTGCTGGTGGATGAGTCCACAAGTGAAGCGACTCCTTTGCCTCTATCTCCTGGTCCTGAAGAGGAGGCTTCCGAAGGCGAAGAGCCGCCAGAGCAGAAGAGGCGTCGATTGTTACTTGGCAAAGAAATTGTCAAAGAGGACAAGAGGGCAAATGTGCCCCATCCAGAGTCAAGGCCGGTCTTAATGGCTGACACTATTCGCTCGGGGAGGCCGGTTCCCTAGAGGAGTACGGTACCCGATATCGCCCTTGCAAGTGTTGCAGGGGACGACACGTCGGCTGCTGCCGAGGCGGTTGGTGATGAGTGGAGGACAAGTCCTGAAGAGGCCCCCATAATTGAGGATGCATCGCAGAGGATCATGCCCGTATGGAGTTGGCAGCGATTGGGCCTAACCACTGGATTGTGATCCCTACCGGATATAACCTGTTGCTGGACAGTGAGCAGGCCACAGCAAATATGACTTTACTATGCGCGGCCGCTGAGAGCGAAACTTTAAAGGATGTCGGCAACAAGGAATTATCCCGGAGAGTCGCCGGTGCAGCTTTGCAGCTATACCTAGTTCTTTACGTTTCATAGAGCTAACCCTTGGTGTATGCTGATTTGTCTCCTTCTTTTCAGACCCTCATTTTGGAAGTAGAGAGGGGCCGACGTGCGCAAAAGGAGGCCGCCACCTTTAAGAAGGTGGTGAAGAAATACAAGGAGTGTCGCGCCAAGCACCAGACATTGGCGGACTTATATGCCCAGGACCCGCAGTTCCAAGTTTTTTGTGCGGGCCTGGAGCATTCAGAAGCTCAGCTGCGGAAGCGAGTGACCCAATTGGAGCAAGTAGATGAACATTTAATGACCGCCCTGGCTCGGAACACGGAGCTGGAGGACCTTATTGAGTTGAAAGAGGACGAGTTAGAGGTCGGTCGTGGGACAATGGTGGAGGCCGCTAATTTGTGTGCCGAGGTTAATGCCCTAACTGACGAGCTCAATGCGAGAGTGGCCGAGACGCTCTCAGAAAATTTGCAGCGGCCAGGTTTGACGATGATGTGTCTAGCGAGGCATACGATATGTGGGTGTATGCCGAAGCTAAGCTGGCAGTGTATGAGGATTTACTTGCCGTTGGTCGGGCCACTGAGGCAGAGGTCGAGGACTAGCATCACTTGGTTCGGGTTGCCCGAGAAGCTTGTGGGTATAGTTCTGATTCTATGGATCGGGTGGACTATCTTCGAAGACGTGAACCGTCTAGCTTCCGGGTCCTAGAGTTTCGCGGCTTTTTGGACCGAAGGCAGTAGTGGGCAAGACGATGGGCCAACTAGCAATGGCGAGCAAGGCGGTGGCGGCTAGGATGGGTATTTATTTTGCTGCTACAATTTTGTTGGGGTGTGAATAGAACCCTTTTTCAATATGTACCTTCTTCCTTTTTGAAGAAAATGAAAGTTAATTTTTTTGATAAATTTCTTTGCGTCTTTTGTTTTGTGCGCTTGTCGTAGTAATACGCGTAGTATTGACCGTTGTTGAGTTATTTTTGTTTGTTGTGGTCGAGCTAAGTCAACTTATTACGACAATGGCCTTATCCATTTATTCGTTGTGAGATGGTCATAACCATGCGAGTGATCTCGACCGTGTCGAATTGACTTGTCGTAATTGAGCTGAGTCAACTTACTACGACAGTGGCTTAGCCATTCATTCATTTTGATATGGCCGTAACCATGCGAGTGATCTCGACCGTGTCGAGTTGACTTGTCGTAATCGAGCTGAGTCGACTTACTACGACAATGGCCTTAGCCATTTATTCATTTTGAGATGGTCGTAACTATGCGAGTGATCTCGACCGTGTCGAGTTGACTTGTCGTAATCGAGCTGAGTCAACTTACTACGACAATGGCTTTAGCCATTTATTCGTTTTGAGATGGTCGTAACCATGCGAGTGATCTCGACCGTGTCGAGTTGACTTGTCGTAATTGAGCTTAGTCGACTTACTACAACAATGGCCTTAGCCTTTCATACATTGGAGATCGTTGTAGCCTTTCATATAATGGAAATGGCCGTAGCCTTTTGTACATTGGAGACGGCCGTAGCCTTTCATACGATGGAAATGGCTGTGAGCACGTGATTTTTGCCCTACATGAGAATTACTCCCATAAAAATTAAAAATAAAATAGTCTTGTGTTGTGCGTGATTTTTGTGATTTTTTGTGTTATTTTTCTATTATTATTTACATTTTTTGTGTGTACGTGTCTATTTATTTAAATTAATATAAATACAAAAATGTTTTCATTCTGCATATAAAATTCATGTTTATAATTTAGAGTAATTAAGTTCATTTGACGAAAATGGAAAAACAACAAAAATATGTGTTTAATGTCTAAAGTCTAATTATGTGTTTTAGCCCTAATTGTTATTAATTTTGTGTTAATTGTTATAACGATTTAAATCGTACTTTTTATAAGTTGATTTATTTTTATAAGTTAATTTAGAATTTTTAGAATTTTAGTTTTATTTTAAGAAATTAAAAGAAAAGAAAATAAAGAAAAGAATTGAAAACTTCTTTAGAATTCGGATAGGACCAGCCCAAAATCCCCAAATAACCCAATCCAAACGGCCCAATCGCCGAGTCCAAACCATCATATAACCGGACCTGACCCAGTACTAGACCCAACCCGTCCGCCCCGCTCTAACTCCTGATTCAATCGGGACCGTTGGATGCTAATCATCCAACGGCTCAGATTGAACCTTAAAGTTTAATACCCAAGACCCCAAAACTCCTATTCCCATTTCATTCACCCAAAATAACCAATCTCTCCTTCACTCTTTTTCTCCCACGAAAAACCCTAGCAGCCGTCGCCCTTCTCCTCCGCCCAAAACCCGACGGCAACGACGCCGCCGGCCACCAAATTCATACCACAGCACCCCCACAACCCCCTCAACCCCGTCCTCGGTTTGTTTTCTGTCGAATCGATCTCCAACCTTTCGAATGTTGGATCAAAGTTTTGACTAAAAACGTCGCCGGCTCCGATGGACGCCAAACTTACACCCTTTAATCCCTGGACGTACCTTAACACTAGAACACCATTGGTTCTTTTCGAATTTGGCTAGAAATTGTTGAACCCCAAAATCGAAGTTTTTGAACCCTAAATTCGAATTGGGAATTTTATTCATCGAATTTCATGAAATTGAGGTCTAATAGACCTTAATTGATTTGTTTTCGCTTGGAAAACATTTCAATTAAGGTCCTTTCGAACTCGAATGCCAAAACCAAGTCGGCCGAGCCCTTTCTCTATTTCGAAGGTATTTGTTTTCCTTTTCTGTTTTTGTTTACTTTTACTCGTCAATTTAGTTTAATTATTTTGTAGTTTCATTTGTTGTTGATTTTCTTCAGATATTTCCAATTTCTTTTCTATTTTTCCTCATCTATTTGGGACCGTTTATTTGGTTGATTTGTTTGTTTCTGATTGTTTGTTATAAATGATGTAGTTATAAGATAGGAATTCGATTCGATATTTTCGTCGAATAGCTAATTCTTCATTTTGGACTACTCTGGCCGAGAGTTCTTGAATCATTGTTTTGCGATTGGTTGGTTATCGATTGTACATGTCGTAATCGTTTAACTGAATATTTGTCGATTAGTTTCGTAGGTTCGTTTGTTAGAACATTGGGACAGAATTTCAGATTGGCTAATTTGTTTCAAATTCGTGTTTGGAATTGTAAGCTTTTAGTTGTTGTAATTTCAAATAGGACTGGAATTGGTTATAGCTGTTGGATCATAGATGTTTACTAGCTGTTAGTTAATAAAAAAACTGATTGGATATAGTTGTTTAGCTTAGGATAGAAATTTGAGGGTGCAAGGCACATGTTTAGGCAGTGGAACCTGCTGGACAGCAGGTATCCCACATAGTTTCTGCACTTTAGGATTGTTTAAAGGGTAGAGCCATGTTTAGACAGCTGAAAAGTGCAAAAAAGAGAGAATAATATGTGCTGGACAGATCTGGAGTAATTAAGTATGTTGATGTTTTGAGTCTTGAAGGCTATAAGACTCAATGGCAGAACACTGAAAAGACACACACACAGTAGGGGTATACAGATAGACATACCGAGAGAGTTTTAGAAAAAAAAACAGGCATACAAAAGGGAGAATCTGGAATCAGAGAGGAAAAAACAGGAAGAGTTTCTTTGAGAAGGAGAGCAATAGAGGTAGAGAAAACAGTTAGAACTGAATAGTAAGGACTTGTGAGAGCAACCACTGTTTTCAATTGAAGTTTAAGTTTTTTTTTTTCTCGGGGTGTTTTCTTCCAAAAACCAGAAATCATTTGTTGCCTAGTTGTTGGTTCATTCTTTTCCTACTTGTGATTTGCATTCAGTGATTCTGGGTTGTGAAATTGGTATTCCTGGGGATTTACTACTCTTTCATTGGTTAATCTGTGTTGCCGTTGTTGTCAATTGCTATTGTTTGCTGTGGCTTGCCGAGAATTGCTACTGACTTCTTTCCTCCATTTTCCGTGCTTTTCGAATTCCAGGTACACATTTTGTAGATCTCAGGCTTATGGAAATGAAGTAGAAGTTGATTGAGTTGTTGTGCCAAAGCTTTTAGTTTCTGTTTTAGTGTCATGTAAAAACAAATGATTAAACTATATGTTGTTGGTTAATTAGAGCAACTCAGAATTGTATAAGGGGAATTCCTGGAGATAGTTACTATTCATTAGTATAATGCTGTATCGTATAGTGTTATTTTGAATATTGAATGTTAGTATGTAATATGAATTCGGGAAAACTGATTGTAGATCCTACATAGGGTTATCAATCACGCATTTGAATAGTGTAGGTAGTTGGTACATATCATATAATAAATTGGATTGACTTGATCTCCTAGTTACTGATCGGAAGTGTGTGTTTGCAAAAATATTACTTTTATATTCTACTTAGCCATTTACCATCTATTCCAATTTAGACTATTTTCCCTTTAATATAATTGATCGGTAGAAAAATGTAGTTATTTTTAGGTTGTCCTTTTTAAAAATGAGATGAGCCTCACCAAAGTAACACGCAAATTGCGGGGCCCTCAACAGATGATTATTACGAAAAATATTTAGATTCCGGGATGTGCCGTTTAGCGGATTTCACGGCCTTTCCCAAACACAAAACGCGTTAGTATCTTTAGGCGCGTATTTAATAATCTTATCTCCTTAAATTCGGGTGCACATTTATGTGACTCAAATCCAAATTCCAACGGAGTCGAAATGTGTTGACAACCACGGGTGCACTGGTGCGACGTGGTCCGAGATACATTTTTACAACGTTGCAATTCTTTGTAAAAATAATAATAATAATAAATATTTTTTATAATAATAATATCATAAGAGGTTAAAAATTAAAATTTGCACATAAGTTAAGGCATATTATAAAATCAGATAAAGAAGCCAAGTATGATAATTGAGCGACCGTGCTAGAACCACGGAACTCGGGAATGCCTAACACCTTCTCCCGGGTTAACAGAATTCCTTATCCGGATTTCTGATTCGCGGACCGTTAAATAGAGTCAAACCTTTCCTCGATTCGGGATTCAAATCGGTGACTTGGGACACCATAAATCTCCCGAGTTGTGACTCTAAATCTCTTAATAAATGAATCCTGTTTCGATTGTCCTTTAATTGGAAAACCTCCCTCGCACCCTCGCGGGTCAGCGGAAAAAGGAGGTGTGACAGCTCTAGCGACTCCACTGGGGAATGCAAACCCAGAATCACTGGTTCAGGGTTTAAGAATTCGAGCTTGGAATAATTGTTGTATTTGGCTTATTTATTATCTGATTTTATTATATGTTTGTATTAATGTGCTAAATATTGTTTTTACTGCTTTGATATTTTGTGAATTGTATATAAATTATGCCGATACCCATTTTCTTCTTCTGAGTCTCTTTGAAATATAATCTCGGGCTTTTGCTGGACATAGCCTGTTTTTCTCAAGATAGCTGTGGTGCTTGGCACCCAGTGAAGGATTTACAGTCACACCTGTTTAGGCGGGGAGCATTGTCAATTAAGCCGGAAAGCCATGCTACCGGTGCACTGACACTCCTCGGCTCGAGTTGTCCGCTCGAGTTAAAGTCAGTCTAGACACCTTTTCCAAAAAGATGATAAACCTAGAACCACTGGATCGGGGTTTTAGAACTTGAGTTTTGAATAATTGTTGTATTTGGTTTATTATTATCTTGGGTTTAAATGTGCAAAATGATGCTTTTACCCCTTTGATATTTTGTGAATTGTACATATAAATTGTGCCGAACCCAATCTCCTCTCTGAGTCTTCTAAATCATGAAGAAGGGTGCACTTCGTGTGACTTCTTTTCTGTATAGTGTTTAATTCCCACTTTAGAACGAGGTTTGGATAAGTTGCAAAACCGGTGAAGCTTCTGTATTCCCGGGTTGCTGCCTCCTCCTCGGCTCGAGTTGTCCGCTCGGGTAAGCCAGGGTCTAGAACAATAAACCCAGGTTTTTTAAACCTAGAATAACAAAGCTTCATGCCGGATCCTAGTAGGAACGTTTATTTGCATCATGTTGCATTTGACTTAGGGGACTCAACACAGGGGTTGGGTCCATCTAGGACAGGTGACCTGAAATGAAAAGACCACCCTGCTGCATCCTGTTTGTTTTACGCATTTATTTGCTTCAGATTTGCAGGTTAACCGATTTTTTTTTTATATTGAGGAAAATGAAAAAAAATGGTTTCAAAATAGTTTGTTCTGTTTGTTTTACGCATTTATTTGTTTTAGACTTGCAGGCTAACCGTTTTTTTTATATTGAGGAAAATGAAAAAAAAAATAGTTTCAAAATAGTTTGTTTTTTTTACTTAAAAAAGAAAAAAAACGTTTGTTGTAAAATAAAAAAAATGTGTGATTAAAAAAAATATATATATTGTTTCAAAATAATTTGTTTTTTTTACTTAAAAAAGAAAAAAAAAATTAAAATTAAAAAAAAATGTGTGAAAAAATAATAAATAGTTTGTTTCATTTACAGATGTAGTTTGTTTTTATTTGACCAAACTACGCTGGTTTGATTCTCCCCATTAGGTGGGATACATAGGCAACCCTCATCGGGTCCAACCACCCCTTTTAAAAAATAAAAAAAATATCGAAGTTTTAGTTTTCAATAAAATCAAAGTAACGCTGTTTTTGAAAATGGCCGAATGTTCCGAAAGGACGCCGGAAGGCTGTTTTTGCAAAAATGGCCACTTTGAAATCTTTCCTTTTTCTTTTTAATAATAGCCTTGAAATATTCCATGTAGAAATATTGAAGGCCGTAGCCTCAAATTCAAATTTGAGTTTACCACCTTTTTTGAAAAAATGTGTGTTTAGTTTTCAATAAATCGAAGTGATACCGTTTTCAAAAACAGCCGAATGTACCCGAAAGGGAAGCCGGAAGGCTAACTTTGCATAAACGGCCACTTTTGGGTCATTTTGTAGATTTTAGTCAATTGACCATCACAGCCCTATAATCTTCGTCCCCGAGGCGCTGAAAGGCCGTGTTTGTAAAAACAAGTTTTTTTTATTCCAATTTGAAAAAAAAAAAAGAAAAGGGAGGTTAATAACAAGCAAGGTTTTCAAGGATAATTGAAAAAGAAAAGCTGGAATGACGCATGCGGTGAATACATATAAAAATGGTTAACTGACTAGGAGCATTGCATCCAATGTGCGATAACATATCTGTAAAACTCTGTGAGCTTACAAGTTTGTTGCATTTCCAGAAAGTTTAGCGGTTGGCTTGACAGAATATTCTGGCCAATCACCATTACCATACTAGATCAAAAGGGCCAATTCTAGCAAACATGTCTAGTTCCGGCAAAAGTCTCGATGGAGAGAAAACAGAGATACAGATCATGAAAGATGAGGTGGACCGGTTGAGACGGCAAATAGCAGAGATGCACCTAGCCTGGGCTAGGAGATAGTCATCACCAAACCTTCCTACTCTTACACCAGCTCCAGAGCGTCCGCCCATTGACCCCTCGACAAGTGCACCGATCTATCCATATTATCAAGAGGAAAACCCTTATACATCCCAGGTTCCACCAGCTAGACAAAATACTCCTCCTCCGGTCACCCATGTTTTTGTGGCACCTCCACCTGCTACTTTACAACAGTCGTCCAGTGAACCGCTTTTCCAAATACATGACAATCATTGTTATGCTCCCGAGCCTACCTTTAAGGCTCCTGAACCGCATTCACGCACCCCTCACTGGGATAACCCGGCAGAACCGGAAAAGCACTTCAAAAGTTTGGAGCAGGAGGAAGTTATTCGGAAAGTTAAAAGCCTGGAGCAATCCTTCAGGAATATGCATGGTTTGAGTAACCAAGTCAGTGTTGCTTATAAAGATCTGTGCCCATTTCCAGATGTCCAGTTGCCCCCTGGGTTCAAATGCCCAAGTTTGATCTGTACGAGGGGCATGGTGACCCAGTAGCCCATCTCCGATGTTTCTGCAGCAAAATGCGAGGAGCCGGAGGGCGAGATGAAATTCTGATAGCTTACTTCGGTCAGAGTTTGGGAGGGTCTGCATTAGAATGGTACACCAGGCAGGATCCCAGCAGATGGTTTACATGGGATGACTTGGCTCAAGCATTCATCAGCCAGTTTCAATATAATCTTGAAATAATCCATGATCGCTTATCATTGCTAAAGTTAGAAAAGAAACCCGCTGAAAGCTTTAGAAAATTTGGGTTCCGCTGGAGGGAACAGGCAGCAAGGGTAGATCCCCCGATGAGAGAGAACAAGATGGTAGATTACTTCTTGCAGACACTGGAGCCAACTTACTTTAGTCACCTGGTGACATCGATTGGTAAATCTTTCAATGAGGTGGTCAAAATGGGCGGAATGATAGAAGAGGGACTTAAGTCCAATAAGATCTTGAGCTATTCCGCGTTGAAAGCAACAACTCAAGCTATTCAGAATGGCACAGGGGTTGCATTCGGGAAGAAGAGAAGAGAAGAAGTTGCAACGGTAGAGGAGGGTACTTGGTCCAGATCGAAAGGTCCTTCACCTCATTACCAAGCCGGACCCTACCACCCAAATCACCCTAATCACCCTCCCCGAAACACATATCCACCACCAAGGGCTTACAATAATCCTCCAGGACCAGACTTCCATGGGAATCATGCCTTCAGAAAGGAAAAGGCACAAAGAACCTTCACTGAGTTGGGAGAAACTTATACTGCTATGTTCCACAAATTGAAGCAGATAGGTTTGTTGAGTCCTATTGAGACAAGATTGCCAAATCCCCTACCCCCAAATGTGGATCGCTCAGTAAGGTGTGAGTATTGTTCAGGGGCTCTCGGACATGATACCGAGAAATGTTGGAAACTGAAACATGCAGTGCAAAATCTTATTGACAACAATAAGATCGAGGTTCAGACACCAGAGGCACCCAACATTAATCGGAATCCATTGCCAGCTCACCCTTAGACCCATATGATCAAATTGATACACAAGGGAAGGGAAAATTAAGAAGCCCGATCTGTATTCCAAAGCAAAACCAATCGGCAGAAGTTGGTATATGAGAAGTCATGCTTGGTAATCAAGAGGAGTCTTCGATGGTTTGTTTTGTTGTCATTTCTTTTGTCCGGGTTGTTTCCAGGGTTGTGACCTAGATTTTTGTCTTGTAGTAAAACCCTCTTTCTTTCCATTTTGGTCATTTCAGTTTGCCTAGTCTTATCAAGTCTCGTTTCAGGTTTGTATTTTTGGTTTGTTTGTTTGTATTTGAACCAATTCTCCGTTTAGTGAAACTTTTGGTCTTTTATTACCCAGTTCGTCTTTTTTGTTTAGTTTTTCTATCTTTAAATTTGTCATTTGTTCGAATGCCGACTCTAATGACATAGCATCGCACATAATTTTGGGCTAATATTAAGGGTTAATCATGAAGCAATTGGAAGATAATCGGGTCATTTTAAAAAGAAATAAAAATGATTTAAGATTATTTGGAGCCCGAATCATGTGAGACTAGGGCAGGTAAAACACGAAGAAACCTTTAAAGGAGAATTGGCCATGCTAAGACGGGGTTCGCTCGTGATACTAAAATGAAAGTGTCGTCCAGCAATACTTTAAAATGATAGATGAAAGGCGAATGGATGATACGGTTATCAATCAGGGCACAAATAGAAGATGTCGTGAATATGTTGTTTGAACTTGGCATGTTTTGAAGATTGGAATGACGAAGGCATTTTGTTCTGCTATCCAAACACTTTATCCATCGTCAAACCTTTGAGCTTTAATTTAAATTCTTTCATACCCCTCCTTCGGAATTAGTTGCAAAGACTAGAAACACAAGTTTGAAAGACAAGAGAAGAAAGGGATAAAGAAAAAGAAAAGAAAAGAAAACAGCAAAAAGAGATAAAGAAAAAAAAAGAAAAAGAAAAATGAATGAAAAAAGAGCAACTTGAAAAAAAAAGGGAATTGGGAACTACGTTTGACCTGATTCCTTAAAAAGGATATGTAGGCGCTTCACAGCTCGGTCATAGTGTAAATAAAGAAATAAAAATCCCCAAGTAAGAAACTGGGGCAAAGAAAAATTGTGTTGGTTATAAATAAATTTAGGTCCGAAGGTTGTAAATTTTGAACCCAAAATTGATTTTGTTTTGAGCCTTCAATACCCTTTCTTTCTAGCCCTATCCAATCCCACATTACGGTCCAAAAAGACCTTCTGGTCAGTATTCAAAAGATGCCACGGCAGGCGAGTGAGAGAGTCCTATCAGAATATAGCACTCTGATTCTCAGCAGAAAAGACTCTGATTCCCAGCAAAAAGGAAACGCGAGAGAGTCTTAGCAGTGACACCCCAATCCCCAGCTAAAAGTAATATAAATGAGAGAGTCTTACCGGTGAAAACCTTCACAGGCACCATAAGGCGACGAAAGCTGAAAGAAAATCAAAATGAGAGAGGCTTGAAAGTGAAAACCCTTCGGGCACTACAAGTCGAATAAAGGTGATAATCAGATGGAAATCACGAGACAGAAATTGTGAAAGGCGATTAACGACGGAGGATAGACCATATGTGCATGTCATGATCAGTAGAGTTGGTATCCACGTTTGATAAGATTTTATAGTCATTTCTTGTTAGAGAGTCAGTTTTCCTTTGTCTTCTATTTTTGTTTCTTTTTTATCTTTCTCTTTTTGTCAAAATTCCCCTGTCAAAGTATGTCTAGTCTAAACATAGTGAGAAATGACTTCAAAACTTGCCACCAACTTTCCCATTATTATGCAAGGCAAGGAAATGCCATTGACGACAGAAAAGTATGGTGCAAAGAAGATTATTAAACTGGGGCAGAAAATTTTCTTTTCAATTTGAAAATTTTCTGGAAGTCAATACCCACTTGGGGAAGAAGGAAAGTCTTAAGGGAAATGGTCTTCGAACCAGTGTCATCCTCAACAGCCTTTAGAAGAGTGAAACACCAATTTTGAGGAAATGAAAATCCCCCAGCAATGTTATCTACAGCAAGTTCCGAGATGGCCGGACAACACAGAGTGGTAAAGGAAAATAGAAAATCTCATCAAAATAATCCCCAGCAAGTTGAGAAACACAGAACGGGGAAGGGATAAATGGAAAAACCCATCCCCAGCAGGAATATCATCTCCAGCAAATGAAATCATTCCCCTACAAGTTTTGGGAACCCCGAGCGAGGAAAAGGAGAAAAGGAAAAACCACCCCAAAAGAGCGGCACAACCGCTCACAATGTTTTGAACTAACAATTTTCTGTGATTTGAAACAGGGAAAGAAAGTGCTATTGATAGCAGAAAGTCATGCCACAAGGAAGAACACCAATACTGGGGCAGAAAATTTTCTGTCGCTATTGAAAATTTTCTCGGAGAAACGAGGAAGGCAATTCCAGATGACACGTCAGGTTTGTCCACCTTCAAATAGGATGTTTCAGGTTTGTCCACCTTTGAACAGGACGTCTCAGGTTTGTCCACCTTCAAATAGGATGTTTCAGGTTTGTCCACCTTCGAACAGGACGTCTCAGGTTTTTTCACTTTCATACATTGATATCATGGGAGTATTCTCCCTCGAATATGATACGATGGGAGTATTCGCCCTCGAATAGGATACAATGGGAGTATTCGCCCTCGAATAGGATACAATGGGAGTATTCGCCCTCAAATAGAATACGATGGGAGTATTCGCCCTCGAATAGAATACAATGGGAGTATTCGACCTCGAATAGAATACAATGGGAGTATCCGCCCTCGAATAGGATACGATGGGAGTATCCGCCCTCGAATATAATGGGAGTATTCGCCCTCTAATAGAATACAATGGGAGTATCCGCCCTCGAATAGGATACGATGGGAGTATCCTCCCTCGAATAGGATACGATGGGAGTATTCGTCCTCGAATAGAATACAATGGGAGTATTCGCCCTCGAATAGAATACAATGGGAGTATTCTCCCTCGAATAGAATACAATGGGAGTATCCGCCCTCGAATAGGATACGATGGGAGTATCCGCCCTCGAATAGGATACGATGGGAGTATTCGCCCTCGAATAGGATACAATGGGAGTATTCTCCCTCAAATAGGATATTTTACGTTTGTTTTTATTTTACCTTGTCCTATACGTTTTTCATAAATTATTGCCAGAATGCATTTTAAATTCAAAAGTTGCTAATAAAAGCAGGCGCCTACCTGTATAACAAGAGGCAAGTCTTCAGTCTTTACATTGCAGGTCTTGAAACCAATAACCCACCATAAAGCAGAGGGTTACAACAAGAGATCCCAACGCAAATTCAAGCGCATGAGTCAAAGGAAAATTTTCCCAGCATCATTATCCTCAGCAGGCAAGTAAACAGTTCTAAAGATATCCCCAGCAGTCAGGAGGGAAAGCAACACGACCCAGGAGGAAAGCAGTTCCGAAACAAGGTAATTTAGGAGAAATAATGGTTCAAGAGTCGATGCAGCAAGAATAAAATGGTACAAGAAGTAAAGGAAGGCGATCTAGTTCTGAAGTTGTAGTTGAAGTCAGGGAGCCCGCCTGAAGAATGGAGTGGCGATTTATTTTGAAGTTGTAGTGGAAGTCAGGGAGCCCGCCTGAAGAATGGAGTGGCGATTTAGTTTTGAAGTTGTAGTCGAAGTCAGGGTACCCGCCTGAAGAATGGAATGGCGATTTAATCTTGAAATTATAGTTGAAGTCAGGGAGCCCGCCTGAAGAATGGAGTGGCGATTTAGTTTTGAAGTTATGATTGAAGTCAGGGAGCCCGCTTGAAGAACGAAGTGGCGAGTTATTATTTTTGAAGTTGTTGTTGTAATCAGGTGCCCGCCTGAAGAATGGAATGGCGATTTTTTATTAGAGTTTGTCGATAAAGTCAGAAGCCCGCCGAAAAAGCAGAACGACGTCTCAATTTCCAAGATTTGATAAGGATAATGAAGAATCGGAAAGTTACAGAGTGTAACAGAAATCCCCGGCATAAATCCAAGTTCATAATCAGAAGGAAGGCAACAAGGATCAGAAAAGATAGATTCAGACTTCAAAGGAGAATAGTTCGAAGATCGCAAAGAAGGGACCAATGGTCGGAGTTCGGCAATCAAGATAGGCCGAGATAACAATTGTCGGAAGAGAAGAAGCATGTGAAGAAACATCAGAGCCAGCAGGAGGGCAGGGAACATGACCAGATCAAGTTGGAAAAGATAGATAAGAATTTGCAATACTGTAACTTAGTCTAGCTTCTTATTTTTCGTTTAGCACGATGTAATAAAGAGATCAGTTAAGCAGTGGCAACAGCAGCAACAGCAGTAACAGCAAGATCACATCAATCATGGTAGTCCCACCTACCAAAACATCCCGAACTACATTGACCTGATTCCCTTTTAGCCAGGGATATGTAGGAGACCTTTTGAAGCAAAGGTTCGGTCAAGCTTTTCCAAAAAAATGCTTCATACGGAGTGCTCAAACGGGAAAAAATCGCTCGTATCCGCTCACTTGTCTTTGCACGAAAACTCTTCATGTTTCCGCGCAAAGAAGGGCAGCAGTGAGCACGTGATTTTTGCCCTACATGAGAATTACTCCCAGAAAAATTAAAAATAAAATAGTCTTGTGTTGTGCGTGATTTTTGTGATTTTTTGTGTTATTTTTCTCTTATTATTTACATTTTTTGTGTGTAGGTGTCTATTTATTTAAATTAATATAAATACAAAAATGTTTTCATTCTGCATATAAAATTCATGTTTATAATTTAGAGTAATTAAGTTCATTTGACGAAAATGGAAAAACAACAAAAATATGTGTTTAATGTCTAAAGTCTAATTATGTGGTTTAGGCCTAATTGTTATTTAATTTTGTGTTAATTGTTATAACGATTTAAATCGTACTTTTTATAAGTTGATTTATTTTTATAAGTTAATTTAGAATTTTTAGAATTTTAGTTTTATTTTAAGAAATTAAAAGAAAAGAAAATAAAGAAAAGAATTGAAAACTTCTTTAGAATTCGGATAGGACCAGCCCAAAATCCCCAAATAACCCAATCCAAACGGCCCAATCGCCCAGTCCAAACCATCGTATAACCGGACCTGACCCAGTACTAGACCCAACCCGTCCGCCCCGCTCCAACTCCTGCTTCAATCGGGACCGTTGGATGCTAATCATCCAACGGCTCAGATTGAACCTTAAAGTTTAATACCCAAGACCCCAAAACCCCTATTCCCATTTCATTCACCCAAAATAACCCATCTCTCCTTCACTCTTTTTCTCCAACGAAAAACCCTAGCAGCCGCCGCCCTTCTCCTCCGCCCAAAACCCGGCGGCAACGACGCCGCTGGCCACCAAATTCATACCACAGCACCCCCACAACCCCCTCAACCCCGTCCTCGGTTTGTTTTCTGTTGAATCGATCTCCAACCTTTCGAATGTTGGATCAAAGTTTTGACTAAAAACGTCGCCGGCTCCGATGGACGCCAAACTTACACCCTTTAATCCCTGGACGTACCTTAACACTAGAACACCATTGGTTCTTTTCGAATTTGGCCAGAAATTGTTGAACCCCAAAATCGAAGTTTTTGAACCATAAATTCGAATTGAGAATTTTATTCATCGGATTTCATGAAATTGAGGTCTAATAGACCTTAATTGATTTGTTTTCGCTTGGAAAACATTTCAATTAAGGTCCTTTCGACCTCGAATGCCAAAACCAAGTCGGCCGAGCCCTTTCTCTGTTTCGAAGGTATTTGTTTTCCTTTTCTGTTTTTGTTTACTTTTACTCGTCAATTTAGTTTAATTATTTTGTAGTTTCATTTGTTGTTGATTTTCTTCGGATATTTCCAATTTTTTTCTATTTTTCCTCATCTATTTGGGACCGTTTATTTGGTCGATTTGTTTGTTTCTGATTGTTTGTTATAAATGATGTAGTTATAAGATAGGAATTCGATTCGATATTTTCGTCGACTAGCTAATTCTTCATTTTGGACTACTCTGGCCGGGAGTTCTTGAATCATTGTTTTGCGATTGGTTGGTTATCGATTGTACATGTCGTAATCATTTAATTGAATGTTTGTCGATTAGTTTCGTAGGTTCGTTTGTTAGAACATTGGGACAAAATTTCAGATTGGCTAATTTGTTTCAAATTCGTGTTTGGAATTGTAAGCTTTTAGTTGTTGTAATTTCAAATAGGACTGGAATTGGTTATAGCTGTTGAATCATAGATGTTAACTAGCTGTTAGTTAATAAAAAAACTGATTGGATATAGTTGTTTAGCTTAGGATAGAAATTTGAGGGTGCAAGGCACATGTTTAGGCAGTGGAACCTGCTGGACAGTAGGTATCCCACATAGTTTTTGCACTTTAGGATTGTTTAAAGGGTAGAGCCATGTTTAGACAGCTGAAAAGTGCAAAAAAGAGAGAATAATATGTGCTGGACAGATCTGGAGTAATTAAGTATGTTGATGTTTTGAGTCTTGAAGGCTATAAGACTCACTGGCAGAACACTGAAAAGACACACACAGTAGGGGTATACAGATAGACATACAGAGAGAGTTTTAGAAAAAAAACAGACATACAAAAGGGAGAATCTGGAAACAGAGAGGAAAAAACAGGAAGAGTTTCTTTGAGAAGGAGAGCAATAGAGGTAGAGAAAACAGATTTTTAAGGTTCTAAGAGTTAGAACTGAATAGTAAGGACTTGTGAGAGCAACCACTATTTTCAATTGAAGTTTAAGCTTTTTTTTTTCTCGGGGTGTTTTCTTGCAAAACCCAGAAATCATTTGTTGCCTAGTTGTTGGTTCATTCTTTTCCTACTTGTGATTTGCATTCAGTGGTTCTGGGTTGTGAAATTGGTATTCCTGGGGATTTACTATTTCATTGGTTAATCTGTGTTGCCGTTGCTGTCAATTGCTGTTGTTTGTTGTGGCTTGCCGAGAATTGCTACTGACTTCTTTCCTCCATTTTCCGTGCTTTTCGAATTCCAGGTACACATTTTGTAGATCTCAGGCTTATGGAAATGAAGTAGAAGTTGATTGAGTTGTTGTGCCAAAGCTTTTAGTTTCTATTTTAGTGTCATGTAAAAACAAATGATTAAACTATATGTTGTTGGTTAATTAGAGCAACTCAGAATTGTATAAGGGGAATTCCTGGAGATAGTTACTATTCATTAGTATAATGCAGTATCGTATAGTGTTATTTTGAATATTGAATGTTAGTATGTTATATGAATTCGGGAAAACTGATTGTAGATCCTACATAGGATTATCAATCACGCATTTGAATAGTGTAGGTAGTTGGTACATATCATATAATAAATTGGATTGATTTGATCTCCTAGTTACTAATTGGAAGTGTGTGTTTGCAAAAATATTACTTTTATATTCTACTTAGCCATTTACCATCTATTCCAATTTAGACTATTTTCCCTTTAATATAATTGATCGATAGAAAAATGTAGTTATTTTTAGGTTGGCCTTTTTAAAAATGAGATGAGCCTCGCCAAAGTAACACGCAAATTGCGGGGCCCTCAACAGATGATTATTCCGAAAAATATTTAGATTCCGGGATGTGCCGTTTAGCGGATTTCACGGCCTTTCCCAAACACAAAACGCGTTAGTATATTTAGGCGCGTATGTAATAATCTTATCTCCTTAAATTCGGGTGCACATTTATGTGACTCAAATCCAAATCCCAACGGGGTCGAAATGTGTTGACAACCACGGGTGCACTGGTGTGACGTGGTCCGAGATACATTTTTACAACGTTGCAATTCTTTGTAAAAATAATAATAATAATAAATATTTTTTATAATAATAATATCATAAGAGGTTAAAAATTAAAATTTGCACATAAGTTAAGGCATATTATAAAATCAGATAAAGAAGCCAAGTACGATAATTGAGCAACCGTGCTAGAACCACGGAACTCGGGAATGCCTAACACCTTCTCCCGGGTTAACAGAATTCCTTATCCGGATTTCTGATTCGCGGACCGTTAAATAGAGTCAAACCTTTCCTCGATTCGGGATTCAAATCGGTGACTTGGGACACCATAAATCTCCCGAGTGGCGACTCTAAATCTCTTAATAAACGAATCATATTTCAATTGTCCTTTAATTGGAAAAACTCCCTCGCACCCTCGCAGGTCAGCGGAAAAAGGAGGTGTGACAATGGCCATAGTTTTTCGTACATTGTAGATGGTCGTAGCCTTTTATACAATGGGAATGGTCGTAGCCTCTCGTACATTAGAGATGGCCATAGTCTTTCATACAATGGAAATGGCTGTAGCCTTTCGTACATTGGAGATGGTCGTAGCCTTTCATATATTGGAGATGGTCGTGGCCTTTCACATAATGGAAATGGCCGTAGCCTTTCATACTTCGGAGATGGCTGTCGGTCCAGTCCCTTTGGCTTGCCAGTTGTGATGGCTTGCAGAGTAACCGGCGTGTCAAACTTACCTCGTGAGCATTTCTGAGCATCTTCTTCATCGCCTCGTTAAAAACCTTTCCAAGAAAACCCAATTAGGACAAAACTCGGGTAAGGGAAAAAGTGTACGACTCGGGGGTGCTCTTCAAAAATGGAAATACTTGAGGTGAGAGATGTTCCAATTGTTTTGGAGTGTCTTTCATTCCAGTGTATCTAGTTGAAATGACCCTTTATCTGCTGCCGCAGTAATCATGTATGGTCCGTCCTAATTGGTGCCTAGTTTTCCCTTACTTGGGTCCTTAGATGCCAAGGTTTTGGCTTTGAGGACGTAATCGCCTATTTTGAGTGGTCGTATTTTGGCCCTCTTGTTGTAGTATCTTTCGATTTGCTGTTTTTGGGCTACCATCCTTATGTGGGCCATTTTTCTTCTTTCCTCGTCCTGTAGGTAACGGACCGACTATGTCCATTCCCCACTTGATGAAGGGCCAAGGGGAGGTGACCGAGTGGATGGGTTCTCCTGGTTGGTGTATCATGGGGGCATACTTTTGGCATCTTTCGCATCGGCGGGCGTATTTTGTAGCATCCTTCTTCATGGTTGGCCAGTAGTAGCCGACTCGTATTAGACATAGCGCGGTTGCCAATATAAGCACCGCAATGGCCCTTGTGTACCTCTTCCTGTACCGGTGTCGTCTGACTAGGACCTAGGCACTTGGCCAGGGGTCCACCAAAGGTCCTTTTGTATAGCTCGTGGTTTATCATGTAATATCAGGCGGCCAGTACACGGAGCTTCTTGGCTTCTTTTTTATCAGGTGGGAAAGTTCCTTCCTGCAAGTAGAATAAAAACTGGATGCGCCAGTCCCAGATTAAGTTTAACGAGAGTACCTCTGCATAATCGATTGCCGAATGGAGGAGGGTGACGATGCTTTCTTTGTTGAAGTTTTTGGTGGCTGCAGCCAATTTTGCTGGGCCATCTGCCTCGGCATTCTGTGCTCTAGGAACCTACTCAAAGCGACAATCGTCGAGTTTGGCCATCAACCTATGGATTTCCACCTGGTACTTTTGCAATCTTTGTTCCTTGATTTGGTAAGTCCCAGTGACTTGGTTCACCACGAGTTGAGAGTCGCAGTGGAGAACGAGTCGGCGAGCGCCATATTTGATGGCCAGTTTTATACCTGCAATAACGACTTCATATTTTGCCTCGTTGTTAGTCATCTCGGGGCATCGTATGGACTGTGAATTATTTTGCCCGTGGGGACCTCGAGGACGAGTCCCAGTCCCGAACCCGAGGCAATAGCGGCTTCGTCCGTGTAGAGAGCCCATAGGTCGATATTTGAGGGGGAGCGTAGAGCCTCCTGCTCCACCTTTGGTAGTATTTTTGTGCTAAAGTCGGCCATGAAGTTAGCGAGGACTTGTGACTTGATGGTGGTTCTCGGGATATATGAGATATCATATTCGCAGAGCTTTATGGCCCATCTGGCGAGTCAGCCCGATAATTCGGGCTTATGTAGTATACTTCTTAAGGGGAACGTGGTCACCACTTTTATGGGGTGGCATCGGAAATAGGGTCTAAGCTTTCGTGAAGCTGTGACCAGTGCCAGGGCTAATTTTTTTAGGTGTAGGTATCGTGTTTCGGTATCCACTAGGGTTTTGCTAATGTAATAGATATGGGATTGCATATCTTTAGTCCCGCGGACCAATACTGCGCTGACATCGACTTCTGACACGGCCAGATATACTAGCAGGTGTTCACCCAGGTCCGCTTTGGCTTGTAATAGAGGTGAGGACAGATATGCCTTTAGTTCTCGCAAGGATTTGATGCATTCCTCGTTCCACTAAAATCTGTCGTCCTTTCTCAGTACGTTGAAAAATTTGTGGCACCTGTTAGAGGATCGTGAGTAAATCTGGATAGGGTGGCTATTTGGCCCGTCAGTTTTTGCACTTGCTTTTTGTTGTTTAGCACTTTGGATATTGTGTCGATTGCCTTGATTTGGTCGGGGTTGACCTTAATGCCTATATGAGGAACCCTAGAAATTTCCTAAAGGCTACGCTGAAAGCATATTTCTCGGGATTCAGCTTCATCCCGTACCTCTTTAGTATTTCGAAGGCCTCTTTCAAGTGGTCGATGTGATCTTCCTTTTTTGCCGATTTCACCAGCATGTCGTCATTGTAGACTTCCATGGTCTTACCGAGTTGTTCTTTGAACATCTTGGTGACCAATCTTTGATAGGTGGCCCCTGCATTTTTTAGCCCAAAGGGCATCACTTTGTAGCAGTAGGTTCCTTGGTGTGTGATGAAGGCTGTCTTCTCCCGATCTTCCTCAGCCATCAAGATTTGATTGTAATCAGAATATGCATCTAGGAAACTCAGCAGTTCATGTTCTTTGATGGCGTCGATCAATTGATCGATGTGGGGAAGGGGGAACGAATCTTTAGGGCATGCTTTATTCAGATCGGTGAAATCCACGCACATCCTCCACTTCCCATTTTTCTTTTTGACCATGAAGATGTTGGCAACCCACTCAGGGTATTTTGACTCCTTTATAGAGCCGTTGGTGAGTAGTTTGTCTACTTCCTCACGGACTGCCTTATTGATTGTGGCATTGAACTTTCTTCTCATTTGTCATACCGACGGATGTAACGGGTCGACATTTAGCTTATGGGTGGCAATATCTGGAGAAATCCCCGGCATATCTGTGTGGGAAAAGGAAAATAGGTCCGCATGGTTAGCTAAGAATTCATGGTACTTACTTGGATTGGCAAGGCCATGACTGATGTAGGCTTTATTTGCGGGATTGGTGCTATCCAATTGAATTGGGTTAAGATCTTCGATCGTTGCCTTACAAGCTTCCACTATGCCAAGATCTTGGATGGTATCTGCCATCGGGTCGGTTTTAGTCCCCGACCAGCTAATTGTTATGCCTCCGCGCTTGATCCTCGTAGTTGTTGGGTGTGAGCGCAATCTTGTATTATCTTTTAGCACTTTTGCACGGTGCGTGGTTCTCCTCTGATATTGAATATTCCCCATGGGGTAGGGAATTTGACCACCTGGTATAGGCTCGAAGGCATTGCTCGCATGGCATGTATCCATGGGCGCCCTATGATGACGTTGTATGTCGTTTCCTAGTTCATCACGTGAAAGTTCATTTCCAGTATGACCCCTCCCATAAGGACAGGCAAGGTTACCTCTCCGGACGTCCATTCCACTGCATTGTTAAAACCGATTAGTGTTATGCAGCGCGGTATTACCCTATCCTCAAGTCCCATTTGTGTGAGGACCATTGGGTGGATAATACAAGCGCTGCTTTTGTCATCGATCATGACTCTTTTGACATTCGTATCAATAATGCGTAAGGTAATAACTAAAGCAGTGTAGTGCGGGAAACAAAAACCGTCGGCAGCAGACTTGTCGAAGGTGATACTTCCTTCGAAGTCATCATACTGTCGTGGGAGATGGTCCGCTTTAGCCTGTGAGTGTTGGTGAATTTGACGTGGTTGATTGTTGAGTCGTTGTTTTTGCCGGCGATCATGTTTATCGTTTGCATCGGGAAATGTGGCTTTTATGGCCCGCGGGGCTGCTCTCGCCCTTATGCGAAGTTGATCTTCCCTTTCTCGCTGAGTAGTTCTTTCAGGTATCCTTGGTTCTGCATCCTGACGACCTCTTGTCGTAGGCCTATGCAATCTTCGGTCCTGTGCCCCCGTTCTTGATGGAACTCGCAGAGAATGTTTGATTTTCTTATGGCGGGATCCGACTTCATTTTTTGAGGCCATTGCACCTTGTTTCCAAGCTTCTCTACTACGTACACTATTTCTGAGGGAGACATACAAAAGTTATGTGATGATAATAAGGGGGCGGACCTCTTTCATTTTGGAGCGGAGAAATGTGTTGTTGTAATGCATCCATATGCCGGGGTGGCAGATGGGAGGATCTCATGTATGGTTGATGTTGTTCTCTATTGGAGTGCGGGGGATGCTCCCGACATCCCTCGTGGAGTCGATCTTTCTTTGTTTTCGAGTGTATCGTTATTAACCATTGGGCCGGCCCGTTGAGATCATCTTTGTGTGCTCGCACTTCGGCGCAGTAAGCATTGTAGATTTCCTCCCATGTCGCAGGGGATACTTCATGAGGCGGTTCAGCAGCTTTTTAGTTGCTCTGGAACCATCCCTGCTTAGTCCGTTCTGGAAGGTGGCGACTGCCATTCCTTCCGATACATTTGGCAGGCTCATTCTTACCCTGTTGAATCTGGCGAGGAAGTCTATGAGCCCTTCACCTTTGGTTTGTCTGACGACGAAGATGTCATTGACCCTTGCCTCTGCTTTCTTTGCTTCTTCGAACGTTGATATTGCCTTGGCAGGCAACTAAGAGTATCATGTCAAGGCTCCTCCGGTTAATATTTGCCGAACTTCTTCAGCAGCACTGATGGTACCTGTTGTTTTGATAAGTCATTGCCTTTCACGGCGGTGACGTAATGGATCAGATGATCCTCGAAATCAATGGTCCCGTCGTATACTCTCAGGTAAGGGGGCATTTTGAAGGTTTTCGGGATAGAGTAGGGAGCAACTTCTTTAGAGTATGGCTGCTCTACGAACCTCCCCATGTCGCATTTTGGTAGAAACTTAGGGGCTTCGGGAATTTTGTCGACCCTCTCCTGGTGCTCCTTCGTCTGGTCGTGGAGAGCCGTGTTTTCGCTTTCCATTTCCTCCTTCTTGCTCAGGATGGCAGTTAGCATGCCATCATGGATCTGTGCTTCGATGGGTTGGTTGTTTACTTGTGTCTCCTCTTGTTCACCCGTGGCAGTGGTGATACTCGTCGTTGGTACTGCCTTTATGTTACCTTGTGGTGGTTTTTCGACTAAGCCACTCAAGGTGCTTGTTAGCCATTATTCTAGCAGTTTTCTGACCACCGAGGGCACCTCCTTGACAGCGGATGTGGAAGCTCCTTTGTCATGCAAGATCGTTGGATCTTCGGAGGGGGAAGGTGAGATCTCTGCTTCAGGTACGGTACCTGGGGTTGTGTTGATGACAGCATCGTCGCTGACTTCATTGAGAGGGCCAAGAAGATTGGTTGTGACCCCCATTATTGCTATGGATCTGGCGTCATTTTCGGCCATTTTTTATTTTCGTGTGATGTAGATGGAGATGGTTGGCTGATCTCTAGGTGGATACTATGATTTTGATTCTCGAAATCCCCACACACGGTGCCAAATTGTTTGGCTCAAAAGTTAATCATTATTTTGTAAGCTTGAAACAATCAAAAGACAATGAACGGGTAAATCGTAATCAAATATAGTGAACCTAGGTATAACATCAACGTGACTATAGTTTAAAGGTATTTGAAAAAATGAATAACTTTAAGAGCAATCGTTTATCATAGCTGAGAAAGATAGAGATAGAATGAGAGAGTTGTATTATTAGATAATAACACATGGTCCTTATAGTCAGGGAAGCTCCCCTTTATATAGTAAGGGGGCCTCCTTATTATTAAAAAAATAATAATAATAAACTATCGTAGCGTGGTCGACGTCCTCTTAATGGGGACGCCCAAATGTAAGTGATGTCGCTCACGTCCTTACACCCGAATTATACCCTCGTTATAAGGGGCGTATGAGGAGGATCATACCCTGTCGCTTGTGAGCGTGGGAAGGGCCATATTTGGCCCCACACAACTTACATTTATCATTCAGTTATTTATGTATCAATGTTAGATTTAGTTAGTTTTAAAGACTAGATGCTATTACGACATCCTATTAAAGAAACTGGGGTCGTAACAGTGTCGTGGTTTCTACTAATATGAAGAAGAGAATGGCACCGTGGACAACACACTTTATATCTTTTTTCGTCTATTTGTTTTAAGGATGCCACGTGTATTTTATTTAATTGTTTATTGTCTCTTTTCAAGCGTTTGAATAGCACGCAGGTTGTATATTTGTTTAAGGGACTCAATAAACACATAATGTACTGAGTTTAAGAGGCCAATAGGTACAAGCACTAATAAAGGTATCTAGGTGAAAAATACTGCTAAGTTAAAGGGGCTGCTTATGTAATTGGCCATCTTTTGCTTTCATCTCCCACTTTTCCAGAATTAATGGAAGTTGCAAGAAAAAGACAAAGAGAAAGAAGTTGAAAATGAGATGCATTATCTGTAAGCATAAGTGAGTCCTCAAGTTTGAATACCATAGCAGCCGGCTACGGCTAATGGCATTTTCAGTAATGCCATTTCAGCCTTCCTTTTGCTCTTCCCTGTTGGCGCCGCTTAATGTACCAAGAAGAACATTTAAAAGTGTTTCTTTTCACCAGCTCGATCTCTCTACTTGTAAATCCCTCAACAATCATTTCTTCACCAGAAAATATGACAATTATTCAATAACAGTAAAATCTAGTTTGAGTTCCCCTATAGTGTCTCCGGATGACCACTGGGGTACATGGATGTCTCTTTTCACAATTGGCGCTTTTGGTCTGTGGTAAATAATCCTCCTTTTTGTCCTTCGGATGATTGTTGAATTCTTAGAAAGAACAAATTTTTAACTACTTCCTCTCTGATTGTTTCTTCATTTGACTTTTTGGGTGGTGTTCATGTATATATTTGAATTGTGTAATCATTTTTGTTTGAATTGTTACAACACGCATCTCCCATTTCCTCTTTTTGTTTTATTTAATTTCACATAATACACGATTCATTCTGAAGGTCAGAGAAGACTAAGATTGGGAGTATGGTTAGTGCTGCATTGGTTAGCACATTGGTGGGGCTGACTGCAAGTAATATGGGGATTATTCCGTATGAAGCGCCAGCATATTCAGCTGTATATAAGTACCTGCTTCCATTGACAATCCCATTATTGTTGTTCAGAGCGAATTTGCGCCACGTGCTATGTTCTACCGGTCCTCTACTTTTGGCTTTCTTGCTCGGATCAGGTCTTTTTTTTTGGCTCATATCTCCGAAATTGCTTTATATCCCTTTGCCTGATTGCTGAAATTAATAGAAGTGGTTGTTTCTTTTAGTTGTAGTGGTGAAGGCACTGTTTGATGGACTATCACTATATTGCTAGTTTCAGTCATTACTTTGTTAAAACAAAGCAAACGAGCGACTTTTCAGAAAAAAATGGAAGTTAATTGGATAAGGTTGTCCCATAACTTGATTAATCAAATATGATTTCTTCTTTTACTTTGTAAGTTCATTCTCTGTTTGTGTAGTTAGCATTGCTACTTGGAATATTTCAACCAGGAATATGCATATAGCTGCACCTGGCGTTATGTGTTTATTATTGTTCTTGCATTCCTTTCATAACTTTGGATTTTGGAACTAAAAGGAATGCATCATTTACCACAGACCAAAAGTGCCCACTACAAAAAGAGACATCCATATACCCCACTGATCTTCTGGAGACATTATAGAGGAACTCAAAGAAGATTTTATGATTACTGAACGTATACCACCGAAAAAGCAAACTCTTTTGGTGAAGAACTTACCGTTGAGAAATTTAGAGGAGCACAAAAAAGTAGAGAGGTCGTGAAAAGAAAGATTAACTACTCTTCTTACATACATATCAATCTTATCAGTATAGGCAGCTCGACGCACAAGGCATCCAGCGTTCACGCAAGGTCTGGGGAAGGCCGTACCCCAAGGGATGTGATGTAGACAGCCTACTCTAATGCGAGCATTAGTGGTTGCTTCCATGACTCGAACCCGTGACATGTAGGCCACATGGGTATAGCAAAAACAAGCACAACTCTTCAATTTCTTGAAATGCCATATTAAGTTAGATTTATGAAATGCTTTTCTAATATCTCATAAAGATGTCTCAGGTTATTTTGAGAAGCTCCATCTCTGACTTTAGAATTAATGTATTCTTGGGTTGTTATCATGAATATTTACAGCTAAGTGATTATATGCCATAACTTTTCAAATATTGTGAGCTCTAGCCACTGTATGGGAACAGATTAACAGATTAATGCTTGTGTTATCTTCTTTTTATGTATATGCTTGTCATTCTACTAAAACTTTTAGCTAGTATGTGAAAGCATTTCTGTTGTTTTCATATTTTGTCTTCCAATGTGACAGCCGGGACGGTTATTGGGACTTTAGTGGCATATCTGATGGTGCCTATGACATCTCTTGGTCAAGATAATTGGAAAATAGCTGCTGCCCTCATGGGCAGTTACATTGGTGGAAGTAAGTCCTGTAATAAAACCAGTTCTTTTTTTGTTTTTTGGTTAGGAGCTCCATGCAGGTGTTTTCTGTATATTTCATTTGTATTCTGGTCATGCACACATATTTAATTGGAATTGAATCTCGGAGATTAAAGTTAGTCCACGGCACAAGATGAAAATTAGTTTAATTGAAGCAAATAAAGGAGAATTTAGATATCTGGTTCAATGTCTTGGATGCCTTACTTTGTGGTCAATGGCAATATTTGGTTTTAATGATTTTAAACTGGCAGAACTCTCCTACTGTTGCACATGTCATTTTGAATAGTAATTACAGAAGGATTTCTGATGCCGGAATGACAGATGCCCAAGAACTTTATTCACCAAGAGTGAAAGAACTCAGAGTTTGCTATTCGTTGTAAGTTTTTTCATTGATTTCTAAAAGCAATGAGAAGCAAATCGTGAGAAAACCAGTACGAGTGTTCCCTTTAAATTCAGTTTTGTTTGCAAAAACCTAAGAAATTTTTGGGATATAGATTTTACACCTTTGACTTGTCATAAGCCAAATTTCATGTTTGATGTTTTAAGTAAGCTATTTGAGAGCTTTTTAATTGAAGACGGTCTTGCAAACCTAAATTATCAATACGAAGTCCTTTAAACTCTAGAAACAAAGCTGGACATTTTCAAATTCTTCCTAATCCTAAATTTGCCATGTGGGAATCATGTGAAATGTGTGCGTATATTTGATGTTGCATGCAAGATTTGAGACAGTCATACACATACACGCGCACATAAGTTTATGTACATATGTAAACTACTTTCCGTTGGTTGGGAGTTCTAGTTTGTGCATTATTAATAGTCTCTAAGCAGATAAAGTACTTTATCCGCGCTACATGCGCTTTTGCTGCTTCGTTATTAACTGAGTGATGTTTTATCTATGCTTTTGCAGCCATTAATTATGTTGCTATCTGTGAGGCACTTGGCGTGTCTCCATCAGTTATGGCTGCAGGTGTTGCTGCAGATAACGTAATTTGTGCAATATATTTTATTGCACTGTTTTCATTGGCCTCCAAAATACCCTCAGACGCTTCGGCATCAAGTGGTGGTAAGGGATATTTAGGGAATACAAAATTTATGATACCATGAGATGTCTAATACATTGTGTATGCATTCCCTTACATATTTTGCTAAGTTGTTCTGCTTAAATCAATTTTATTCTGGTCAAGAAGTTTTTATTCTAGGTTTTGTGGTTTGCCATCACTGTAGATCTATCTCATATGAAGGACGCATTCTGATTTTCTCTATGAAATTTTAGTTGCGAAAGATAGCATGTTTTTATCTTTTCTTTTGTGAGCAAGTGTCAGTTGCCTGAAAAATCAGACAAGTCCAGTTGCTGAGTAGTTTACTCTTGTATTATTTTGCAGATGTTACTCAAGTTGATCCCAGAAACAAACCTGTGCTGCAGATGAGTACAGCAGTTGCTGTTTCCTTTGCCATTTGTAAAGCTGCCACTTCTTTTAGTCGATCTTTCGGAACTCAAGGATGTGATCTGCCTGCTATTACAGCAATAGTTGTTCTTTTAGCAACAGCATTTCCCGCTTATTTTAGAAACCTTGCAAGTGCTGGTGATGAAATGGCGATAGTCTTAATGCAGGTATCCTACTCTTTAAAAGAAATTCGAAAATCATATCTCAATTCAGATTAAGATGACCAATCTATTCAAACAAAAAGATAAAAGTTTTGATACTTATCAATGAGCTGTGTGAAATACATGATAATTCAAATTTAACATTACGTTAATTTAAATTTAAGACAAGAGAGGTTGCTCTGATGATAAGCAACCTCCAATTCCAACTAAGAGGTTGGGAGTTCGAGTCTGCCCAAGAGCAAGGTGGGAAGTTCTTGGAGGGAAGGATGCCGAGGGTCTATTTGGAAACAGCCTCTCTACCCCAGGGGTAGGGGTAAGGTCTGCGTATACACTACCCTCCCGAGACCCTACTAAGTGGGATTATACTTTGTTGTTGTTGTTGTTGTTTTGTAAATGGTTATGATAAGGAAGCTTATGAAATTTTGAGTCCTATAAGTTGCATGACTGAGCTTACTTTTACTTCAAACTTTTGTTGGATTAATTATTCATCTTTGAACAGGTTTTCTTTGCTGTAGTGGGTGCCAACGGGAGTATTTGGCATGTCATCAATACGGCACCTAGTATTTTTATGTTTGCTTTAGTTCAAGTAACAGTTCATCTTATTGTGATTCTAGGGTTAGGAAAGCTCTTTGGTATGAACCTAAAGATGTTGCTTTTAGCATCCAATGCTAATGTTGGAGGTCCTACTACAGCTTGTGGAATGGCCACGGCAAAGGGTTGGTCCTCTTTGGTTGTTCCCAGTATTCTTGCTGGGATATTTGGGATTTCCATTGCAACGTTTCTGGGGATTGGATTTGGAATGTTTGTTCTCAAACACATGTAACTTGATGGATTGTTGTGGGTATCATTTTTCCAAATTTCCTTATATAAAATGCTTATACTAACTAAATGTATGTAAAAAGAATTCTTCGGATACGCCAGTATATGTATTACTCCCTCCGTTTCAATTTAGATGAGGTAGTTTGACTTGGTACGGAGTTTAAAAGAATAAAAAAGATTTTTGAAACTTATGGTTATAAAAGCTTGAGAGGTAAAAGCTTTGTAGGTCCATGATATTTGTGTGGTTATAAAAGCTTTTCATTAAGGGTAAAATAGGTAAAATGACGAGTTTAAAGTTGAATTATTTTTAAATTTAGAAATGTGTCATTTATTTTGGAACTTACTAAAAAGGAAATAACCTCTTCTGATTTGAAACGGGGGAGTACTTGTTATAAATATATTATATTATGGATGTTGATTTAGTACTTTGTTGTAAATAAACTTCCTGAAAAGCTTATCCATTTGGGATTCCGTAATAAATATATGTCTATTTAGTACTCTATTAGAAATAAGCTTCCTGAAAAAGCTTATCACGCCGATACTCAATTATGGATTAACATTTACCTCGATAGAAGATTATCCATATATGGTACAATAAGTTTATCCTTTCGATATTCCGTTAAGGATAAATATTACCCAATATTATCCATACTCGGTACAATAAGCTTATACTCCATTATGGATAAACATTACCCCTAGTAGAAGATGATTTGTACCGGGTACAATAAGCTTAACCTTTCGGTATTCCGTTATAAATAAACATTATCACCGGTAGAAGATAATTTATACCTGGTACAATAAGCATATCCTTTTGGTACTCTATTATGAATAAACATTACCTCCGGTAGAAGATTATCCATACCTAGTATAGTAGCAGCTTACACAACAGCTTCCAGTAGCAGTTTACACAGCAGCTTCCTTTCTTCTATAAATAGAGGAGATTTCAGTTCATTATGTACATCAGTTTGAAGTTGAATAACATATCAGTTTCTCAATATATGTCTTTACTTAACAATATTTATTTTATAATATGTTATCCGCACGAAACTCTGCCATCTCGAGCAAATACTTTTAAAGTATCAGAGGTACAAACTTTCTTTTTCTATAATGTCAAATCTTTCTAAATATGAATTTGTAGCCCTGGATATATCGGACAAAAGCTACATGTTTTGGGTGCTTGATGCTGAAATTCATCTTGATGCGATGGGTCTGGAAGACACCATCAAGGACAAAAATCAAGCATCAAACTAAGACCGTGTGAAAGCAATGATATTCCTACGCCATGAGCTTGATGAAGGCTTGAAAATGGAATATATCATTGTTAAAGATTCAATCATACTGTGAAATAATTTGAAAGATAGATATGACCACCTAAAGATGGTTGTTCTTCTACAAGCACATTAAGATTGGATTAATCTAAGGCTACAAGAATTTAAATCTATGAGTGAGTATAATTCTGTTATGTTCAGAATAACTTCCAAATTGAAATTATATAGTGATAATATTACTGATCATGATATGTTGGAGAAAATTTCACCACTTTTTCATGCCTCAAATATACTCCTACAACAGCAATATCGAGATATGGGATTTGAATATGCTCCAGAAGAGCCACTATATTTATGTCTAAGGGAACAAAACTTATTATAGACAATGCATTATGTCATGTAAGTCTTGAAGAAACTTGTTGAGTTTTGTAAATATCTGCCGAAATGGGTATCATGTTGAGACGATAGATGAAATGAATATGGAATATCTTTGTATTACGAAGGAATTTCTGGCCAGAAGTGCATTGTAGAAAAGTTACCAACTTTATCTTCTGGCTTATACTATTCAAGATTAGTAGAGTTGAAGCACACTCTTTCGTAAACCAAAAGTTTACTGATTTAAATATTTTTTTGTTTTGGCATGGCTATTTAGGCTATCCTAGATCAACAATGATGCAATGAATTACTGAAAATTCGAGTGGGCATCTACTAAAGAACCTGAAGATTCTTACAAATAATGAATTTTCTTCTGATGTTTGTTATCAAGGCAAAATAATCGCTAGACTATCACCAATAAAGGTTGGCATTGAATCTCCTGACTTTTTAGAACGTATACATGGGGATATATGTGGACTTATTCACCCATCAAGTGAGTTATTTAGATATTTTATGGTCATAATAGATGCATCTTCAAGATAGTTTCATGTGTGCCTACTATTATCTCGCAACTTGGTGTTTGCAAAGATATTAGCCCAAATAATTTGATTATATTAGCGAAAACATAAAAGAAAGAACACAAGATTTAACGTGGTTCGGATCAAAATAATCCTACGTCCATCAGAAAATAACTGCCTTTCTATTATTAACAAAGGTAGGGGAGATCTCCCAATTACACTTAAGAGAATTTCTCTCTTAACTCTTTACTCACTTCAATGTATTGTATTATTTTTGTGATGATTTCTACAAATGAAGGGGTGCATCTATTTATAGAGGTAAAGACCTCTTCTTGTTGTCATTTGTGGCATCAAACTACCTCCTCATGATGTCATGGGTGACATCAAAGGAGAAAGCTTTCTCCTAGCATCTACACCAACTCCTTCCACCAACTCTTCCAATTAGTATGCCATTGTTGACTAAACATAAACCAATAACTCTTTCCACCAACTCTTCCAATTGGCATACCATTATTGACTAAACATAAACCAATATTTTTAATCTCCACCTTAGTTTGCGTTTCGAGT
Organism: Nicotiana noctiflora; assembly: GCA_032618575.1. Taxonomy (NCBI): domain Eukaryota; kingdom Viridiplantae; phylum Streptophyta; class Magnoliopsida; order Solanales; family Solanaceae; genus Nicotiana; species Nicotiana noctiflora. The sequence goes on along the minus strand of JASVEL010010437.1, from coordinate 175,974 downwards.
GTGCGTGTGAGCAACTCTGGCCAAAACTTCTAAGCTTAATAGGCAACCCCGTTGCAAGAAACAAGAAGAATTAAATCATTGTTGAACATACCACCTCCACCTAACAACTGTTCTCTTTGGAGTTGCATCAGTTGATGCACACCCCCACCAATTTCTTGGAGTGTGCAAACTTAATGATCAGGACTATCTTGGTCAACATGTCTGTAGCATAATCGTCTGTGATAACCTTTACGACATTGATAGTTCCCTCTTTAACAACATCTCGAATAAAATGATATCTGACATCAATGTGTTTAGTGCGCTCATAAAATTTCTGATTTTTCATTACATGAATAGCACCCTGACTATCACATCTAAGATTTGATTCTAACTGAACCAAACTCAATTCCACTACTTAACATTTCAACCAGATAGCTTCCTTCATCGCCTTCGCTGTTGCCATGTATTCTGCTTCTGTCGTAGACAAAACGACAATCGACTGCAGAGTCGACTTCCAACTGACGGCACTACCAACGAGGGTAAAGGTGTATCCAGTTGTGGACCTTCTTCTGTTAAGATCTCCTGCATAGTCAGAATCCACATAACCAAGAATTGAAATACCTCCACCATTTTTTTGAAAGGTCAGACCAACACTAGAAGCTCATTTGAGATATCTCAATATCCACTTGATAGCTTCCCAATGCCTCTTTCATGGGCTGGACATGTATCTACTTACCACACTTACAGATTGAGCAATATATGGACGCGTGCATACCATAGCATACATAATGCTACTAACTGCACTGGCATAAAGAATCTTTGACATATGTTCCACATCATCCTCAGACTGAGGCATTTGTAACTCTGAAAGTTTAGCTAATGGTGTACTTACAGGCTTGCACGTATGCATATTGAATCTCTTGAGAACCCTTTCAATATACCTCTTCTGAAAAAGATGTACACCACCATCTTCTCTTGAAATCTCCATACCAAGGATTTTCTTTGCAGCTCCTAAATCCTTCATGTAAAATTCCTTACTCAACAGTTTCTTCAAAGTATTTATCTCTGTAATGTTGCTAGAAGCAATAAGCATATCATCAATATACAACAATAAATAAATTATTGAGTTATCAGACATCTTCCTGTGATACACACAACTATCAAATGCACTCCTTGAGAATTCATGTGTAGTCATGAATGCATCAAAAGATTGCTTCAAACCATACAAAGACTTCTTTAGTTGGCATACGTGATCTTTTTTTCCCTCAGCTAGGAAACCTTCAAGCTAATCCATATAGATTGTCACTTCTAGATCACCGTGTAAGAAAGCAGTTTTGACATCAAGATGTTGAAGCACCAAGTCAAATTGTGCAACCAATGCTAGTAGCACGTGAATTGAGCTATGCTTTACAAATGGAGAGAAAATCTTATTGTAGTCAATTCCCTCCTTCTGACTGAAACCTTTTGCAACCAGTCTCTCCTTAAACCTAGCATCTTCCACTTTAGTGATTCCCTATTTCTTTCGGTAGGCCCACTTGCATCCAACTGTCATCTTCCCCTTTTGTCATTTCACTAAGACCTATGTCTGATTCTTGTGAAGAGACTCCATCTCTTCAGCATGGCTAACCGCCATTGTACAACATCCTTGCAAGAAGTTTCTTCAATATACAAGGAGGGCTCCAGATCCTTAATCTTTTCTTGTACAGCTACGAATGCATATGCAATCAAGTTTGCTTGATCTATAAGGCTTTCCAGTTTTCGTGTCTACCTCTTTTCCCTCCCCTTCGCAATTGTGTATGGTTCATTGACAGCAAGTTCTTCAAGGTCTACATCTTTTGACTCATTTTTAACCTGAGTCTCTTGATCCTTTTCCTTGGCAAGCTCCACCGGAAGCTCCACCCACTCGTCGTTTTTGTTTCCTAAAAAATCCACGAAAACTTTACAGGGATCAAGTATAAAGGATTCATCGAAGGTGACATCTCTACTAACTATAAATTTGAGTAAAGACAAACACCAAAGTTTGTACCATTTTACTCCATCCACATACCTTACGAATATGGCCTTCTTAGCCATTGGTTCAAGATTTCCTTCATTAACGTGATAATAAGCTGGACACCCAAATACTCGTAAGTATGAATAGTTAGAGGGTTCACCTGACCACACCTCATTCGGAGTCTTAAAGTCAATTGTCGATATTGGATGTCATTGTTGTTCATTATATCGGCAACTCCATTATGTTGTGGGGTATGCCTGACAGTCATGTGTCTTGATATCCCATCAACCTTTCATACTTCATTAAACTCTTCATTGCAAAACTCCAAGCCATTATCTGTGTGAAGATACTTGATTTTCCGCTCTATTTGATTTTCAACCAAAATCTTCCACTCTTTAAATGCTTCAAAAGTATCACTTTTTTCCTTCAAAAAATGCACTCAAACCTTTTATGATAAATTATCAATAAAAGTAAGAAGATACGTCTTTCCGCCCTTCGATATAAGTTTAGAGGGACACCATAAATCTGAATGGATGTAGTCTAGCACTCCTCTTGTCTTATGTTTGCCAGTGCTGAAGTTGACATTCTTCTGCTTCCCTAGAACGCAGTGCTCACAAAAGTCAAGTGTGCTGATCTTCTCACCTTCCAAAAGGTTACAATTTCTCAACATCTCCAGTCCACATGTGCTCATATGACCTAGTCTCGTGTGTCATAGTCTTGCCTTGTCATCATTGGATAACTACATTGTAGATGTATTTGTAGAGCCAACAATGGTGCTTTCGGCCAATGTGTAAAGGCCGTTCTCTAGCTTGTCTTTCAGCATGACTAAAGAACCTTTAGTCACCTTCATAGTTCCTACTTCGCTCATGTACCTGTAGCCTTGTTCATCTAGAGTACCCAAGGAGATCAATTTTTCTTCTTCAGATCAGGAACATGACTGACTTGTGTAATAGTCCTCATGACTCCATCATGGCAGCGAACTCGAACTGAGCCAATGCCAATTATTGCACAAGTTGTATTATTGCCCATTACTACGGTTCCTCTACTTTTCTCATAGCTGCTAAACCATTATTTTCGGAATGCCATATGCAGAGTACAAGCAGAGTCTAACACCCATTTGTTTCCATAATTACTATTATTATACGATGTTGTTAGTAAATAATCATTATCAAAATCATGTACTTGTTCAACTGTAGATGCACTCGTCTTTTCCTTGAACTTTGACATTAGGCAATCTCGTTCAAAGTGTCCCTTATTGCCACAACTCCAACACTCTATATTCTTCTTGTTCACACAAAACATTGATATGTGCTTTGATTTGCTCGTTCCATGTTGTCTTGTCCGGCCTCTCACAAAGATCTCACTTGCCTGGTCATCTCTATCTCTTTCAATGTGTCTCTGGACATCATTAAAGTTAAGTGCATGCCACACTTGCTCGAGATTGATAGGCTCATTGCTATACATCATTGATTTCTCAATATCACGATATCCTAAAGTCAATGAAAATAACAAAGCACATGCAAGCGTCTCCTCCTCCCTTTTAATTCCTACAATCTGTAAGTCTATGACAAGTTTATTGAACGCATCTAAATGATCTTATAAAGAAGTACCTGACCCCATCTTAAATGTGTGAAGACGTTGTTGTAACAACATTCTTGTTGTCACTGATCGGTCTTGGTATACCCCTTCTAGCTTTTCCCATAACTGTTTGATCGTCTTTTCGATACCCGTACTCACTTCACAAAGCATGTTAGGTGCAAAGGATAGTTGGATTGTACCCAATGCATCCCCTTAAATCTTTTCCTTGTTGGGAGTTGATATATCCGTAGGAATACTTTCCCTCAATAGTATGGATTGAATCTTCCCTCCGCAGTAACGCCATCACCTGGATCTTCCAGATATTGAAGTTGTTGCGACCACTGAATCTATCAATTTCAAACTTCATGGAACTTATCTTTGCTTGTTCTTTCTCCTTGGATCATTAAAGAATCATGTCGCTCTGATACCAATTGTTAGCAAAAACGTAAAAGAAAGAATACACGATTTAATGTGGTTCGGATCAAAATAATCTTATGTCCACCAGAAGACAATTGCCTTTCTATTATTAACAAAGGAAGGGCAGATTTCCCAATTACACTTAAAAGAATTTCTTTCTTAACTCTCTACTCACTACAATATATTGTATTATTTTTGGGATGATTTCTACAAATCAAGGAGTGCATCTATTTATAGAGGTAAATACCTCCTCTTGATGTCATTGGTGACATCAAACTACCTCCTCTTGATGTTATGGGTGACATCAAAAGAGGAAGATTCCTCCTGGCATCTATACCAACTCTTCCAATTGGCATGCAATTGTTGACTAAACATAAACCAACAACTATTTCCACCAATTCTTCCAATTGGCATGTCATTGTTGGCTAAACATAAACCAATATTTTCATATTAAGGTCACAATTCCCTGATTATCCTATAAAGGCTATTCGCCTTGATAATACTGGAGAATTGTCATCTCAAGCTTTTGGTGATTATTGTCTATCAGTTGGTATAGAAGTTAAACATTATGTAGCTTATGTTCATACTCAAAATGGCCTTGCAGAGTCATTTATTAAACGCCTGCAATTGATAGCAAGATCACTACTTATGAAAACAAAATTACCCACCATTGTTTGGGGCCATACTATCTTCCATGCAACATCACTTATCCGTCTCAGACCGACACACTATAATAAATATTCTCCGTCACAATTAGTTTTTGATCATGAACCAAATTTTGTCCATCTACGACTTTTTGGATATATTGTATATGTGCTAGTAGCACCACCATATTTCAGTAAGATGGGACTACATAAAAGATTAGGATGTTGGGTTTGAATCGCCCTCTATTATTTGCTATCTTGAACCATTGACAGTAGATTAATTTACTGCTCGATTTTCAGTCTGTTGGTTTGATAAAACAAATTTTCCACACTTAGGGGGAGAGAAAAATGAGATCAAAAGAGAAATTGTGTAAAAAGTTTCATCATTATCTCATTTTGATCCATGTATCCCTATATCAGGAGGTCCAAAAGATCATCCATTTACAAAATAGAGCAAATAAAATATCAGACGCATTTACTGATTCAAAAAGGATAATTAAGTCACACATCCCTGCAGAGAGTGTGATTATCCGAATTGATGTCCCAACAGGACCATCTACTAGCATGAGAGCTAGTGAACCTAAAGCACATCTGAAGCATGGTAGGCCTTTGGATTCTAAGGATCGAAATCCTCAAAAAAGAAAACCGACAAATGATCAAAGCGATACGATGAAGGGATCTTCTGAAGAGACCCAAGATCTAATTAGTTCTGAGATTCTTGAAGAAATCAATGAACCCGAGGCTCAATTGAGTGAGGAACTTTTAATTCTACCGGTGATGGGATTAATTTGAATCGATCCGAAATAGTGGTGGATAATGATTTTACATATAATATTGCACGTAATATTATGCAAGATATTGTGTATCTTGAACCTCGATCTATTAAATTATGTCGCCAAAGATCTATTTAGCCAAAATGGCAAGAGGCAGTTCAGTCAGGATTGAATGCACTTGCTAAAAGAGAGGTCTTTGGACCAGTAGCCCAAACAAATACTGGTATAAAACCAGTTGGTCATAAGTGGGTTTTTGTGTGAAAAGGGAATGATAAAAATTAAATTGAAAGATGCAAAGCTTGCCTTCTTGCACAAGGATTCTCACAATGACCTGGAACCAATTTTGATGAAACATATTCACATGTTATGGATGCGATAACATTCGATATCTCATCAGTTTAGCACTACATGAAAAGCTTGAAATACATCTAATGGATGTAGTTACAACTTATCTATATGGTTCACTTGATGATGAAATTTATATGAAAATCCATAAAGGATTTAAAATGGATGAAGCAAATTTAAAATCTAGGAAAATGCATTCAATCAGATTACAAAGATCTTTGTACGGTTTAAAGCAATTTGGGCGCATGTGGTATAACCGTCTTAGTGAATATTTACTAAAAGAGGGTTACATAAATGATGTTATTTGTCCATGTATTTTTCTAAAGAATATGGCATCAGAATTTATTATAATTGCAGTTCATGTTGATGACATAAATCTTGTTGGAACTCCAATAGAGCTCCAAAAAATAATTGGATATCTTAAGAAAGAATTTGAGATGAAAGATTTTGGAAAGATAAAACTTTGCCTTAGTCTAAAAATTGAACATTTAGCATAATGGATCTTTATCCATCAATCTGCCTATACAGAAAGGGTCTTAAAACGTTTTTACATGGACAAAGCACACACATTAAGTACACCAATGGTTGTTAGATCACTTCAAATGAATAAGGATCTATCCTAACCTCCAAAAGAGGATGAGGAATTCCTTCGTCCTAAAATACCTTATAATAGTGCAATTGATGCGCTTATGTATCTTATTAATGCTACCAGGCCTGACATAGAATTTTCTATTACTTTACTAGCAAGATATAGCTCTTCTCCTACACAGAGATATTGGGATGGGATTAAGCACATATTGTGATATTTAAAGGGAACTTTTGAAATGGATTTATTTTATGGTAACAAAGATAGTGCGGATCTTGTTGGTTATGCATATGCGGATTATTTATCTGATTCACATAAAGCTCAATTTCAAATCAGGTACATGTTTACGTATGAAGGTACTATCATATCATGGCACTCCACAGAGAAATCTATTATTGCTACTTCTTTAAATCATCCTGAGATAACAACTATTCATGAAGCAAGTAGGGAGTGCATATGGTTGAGATCAGTGATTCAGTTTATTCAAGAAAAATATGATTTGGAATGTGATAAAGATCCACAATTTTAAACAAAGACAGTGATGCATGCATAGCCCTATTACATGGACTATTTATAAAAGGAGATAGAACGAAGCACATTTCACCAAAATTATTCTACACACATGATCTTCAGAAAAATGATGACATTGATGTGCAACAAATCCATTCAAGTGAGAATCCAGGAGATTTTTCACTAAATCTTTTCCAACTTCAACTTTTGAGAAGAAGGTATACAAGATTGGAATGCGGAGACTTAAATATTTGAAACAAAGTTTTTATCAGGGAGAGTAAAATACACGCTATACTCATTTTGCCTTGCTAAGGTTTTACTCACGGGGCTTTTTCTTATATGTTTTTTAATGAGACAACTAATTATGTGTATTAATAAATATGTGTACTTTTTTTTCTTCACTAGAATTTTTTCCTTTAATAAAATTCCTAGTAAGGTTTTAATGAGGCACATTATCTTTTAATGGACATCCAAGTGGGAGTGTATAAATATCTTATATCATGGATGTGCATTTAGTACTCCGTTGTAAATAAGCTTCCTAAAGAAGCTTATGCCGTAAATATGTTTGTCTATCTAGTACTCTATTGAAAATAAGCCTCCTGAAAAAGTTTATCACTTTGGTACTCAGTTATGGATAAACATTACTCCAGGTAGAAGATTATCCATACCTGGTACAATAAGTTTATCCTTTCGACGCTCCATTATAGATAAATATTACCCCCAGTAGAAGATTATCCATACCTGGTACAATAAGCTTATCCTTTTAGTACTCTGTTATGGATAAATATAACCCCGGTAGAAGATTATATGTACCTGATATAGTAGCAGCTTACACAATAAATTCCTTTATCCTATAAATAGGAAAGATTTCAGTTTATTTTGTATATCAGATTGAAGTTGAATAACATATCAATTTCTCTCTATAGTTGTCTTTACTTTACAGTATTTATTTTATAACATTACTTTGCTTTACTACTATATATAAACGAGAATAACTTTAGTTTTATGGATCTCTTGTTGCCCCTTATTAGGTTGCCTTTTACATTATTTGACCTTATACATCTTAGTAATTTAGGACGATATGGAGCCAAATGTTTCTCTTTGAGGACAATTTGTCAGGTTTTACTAACATTCAGCCATGTCCCACATCATATGTTCCTCTCTATATTATTCTGTCCATTTGTTTTAAACCTCCAAAGCTTTGCTTCTTTAGAGAGCTCATATATGTGTTTATAAAGATCTGTTCTAGAATTATTTTCTGGTAATTCTAAAGATCTTTTATTTTATTAGTGTACTTGAATTATTATTTATTAATACGCTTATATGATTAATTATAAGTTTAATTTATGTAAAGACTCTGAATAAAATGCTAAGTAATAGATAAACTTAAATTCATTGAAAAATTTACTAGCGTTATTTAGATGATTCTAGGAGATGAAAATATGGTCTTTATTAATACAGGTGAATTAAAATACATTATTAAAATTCTAAATAAGTTTATAATAAGCATAACTTGAGTTGAAGTCATTATCAATGAAAGTTAAGATTTTAAAAGACTAAAAAAAATTTTACTTTTATTTGGAAATAAACTTATTTGAAATTTTAATTATTATTTGAGATTGTCACTTTGCGTGTTGTTAAAGTATTTACTCATCTACCACAAATTGTCGATGCACTTTTTAATAAAAATAAAACCTACTCTTCTATGGGTTTAATTGAAAAATAATTGATATAAAGCGTGAGCACTTAATTTTGTCTGGCATATAAAAATACTCCTAAAATATTCAGAAATAGTTTTAATTATTTTTTTAGAGTTTTAAGAATTTTTATTTGTTTATTCGATTGCATTGTATTGCATCGATTTGCATTTTTGCATCAGTAGGGGCATTGTAAAGTCATAAAAATGACAAAAAAAAATATTTTGCATTTTGTATTTTTTATTTTTGGATTTTAACTACTTATTGTAGCATTTATAGAAAATAGAAAAGTCAAGAATGCTTTAATCATGATTATTTTCTGCATTTTTATGTTTAATTAATTAGATAGTTGATTAGGTCATATTTTTAACTAGTTTAAGTGGGTTAATTATTCGAAATGGACTCAATTAGAATTAATTAGGTTATGTTGAAAGCCGAAGAAAGAAGAAAAGCAAGAGAAGGCCATTTGGTTTTGAATTGGGCCAAAATAATTTAAACGACCTAGTTGGTCTCAATAACCCACAAACCTAATACCCGGGCAAGCATTTCACTTAACCAAACAACGTTTTCTAAGGTCAAACTTAGTCAAGATGAATCTCGACCGTTCTTCATTCGTGACTGTTGTTTGTCTCTTTGGCATATAACTTTGTTTCCCCACGACTCTTTATGTCGTAAGCCATCTTTGGAAATTGGGCGGCGGACTAGCTCCATCAACCCCAAGCTTTCACCATATACTCCCCGCCCTCTTCTCATCTCTAATACATCATTATCTTCTCTAAGAAATCCGCCAAACTCGTCATTTTATAGATTTAGGGTTTGCTAAAAAGGGTCAAATCTTTTGCCGACGAGCCGGAAAATAATTCTTAAACATCTCTCCACTTTATTTCGATGCCTCGACAAGTATGGTTATATGTAGTACCGGTTGTATTGAGAATTTTGGCCATTACTCATATAATAATACTCTTCGGCTGCCGGAATTCCATGGCGCCAGTTTAAATTGCTAGAACTTGTTACCTTCGAGTCATCAAATTGAATCTTGGGCTATAGGTTCATCAATTTGGTGAGATTTTATGTTAATTTCCATTTTTTTATTTTCTTTGCATCATTGGTTTTGTGACGACCCGGCCCGTCATTACGGGAATTACCACCCCGTTATGTTGTAATTACATATTTTATGCTTTTATATCAGTGTTAGAGTCTATCGGGTGAGTTAGGAGTGATTTGGATTGAAAATGAGGCATATAGCCTTTTTGAAGGAAACTTGAATAAGGAAAGTCAACCTGGAGTTGACTATTTGGTTAGAAGGCTCGAAATTGGATTTTGATGATTTGGTTAATTCCGGGAGGTGATTTGTGACTTAGGGGAGCAATCGGAATTGAATTTGGAGGCCCGTGTAGAAATAGGCTTGAATTGGCTAAGGTTGAATTTTGGCGAAATCCGAACGGTAGGTGAGATTTTGATCCGGGGTCGGAATGGAATTCCGACAGTTGCAGTAGCTCCGTTAGGTGATTTTGGATGTGCCTGCAAAATTTCAGGTCATTCGGACGTCGTTTGATCGGGTTTTTGATCGAATGTGTAATTCGGAAAGTTTTAAGAAATTTAGGCTTGAATCCGTGGGTAATTGGTGATTTTGATGTTTAGGATGGTGTTTTTATGATTGGAACAAGTTCGAATAAGGAATTAGGATGTGTTGGTGTGTTTGGATGAGGTTTCGGGGGCCTCGGGGTGTTTTCGGATGGCTAAACGGGAGAAATATGAAAAATTGCAGGGAAGTGTTCTGGTTCTGTTGTTTTCGCTCCTGCGGAAATGGGGGCGCAGGAGCGAGTCCGCAGAAGCGGACGAGGAGGCGCAGGAGCGCTTGTCTTCGCAGAAGCGGAAAAATGTCCGCTGAGGCGGCGTCGCAGGAGCGAAGAGTAGACCGCAGAAGCGGTCAAGAGGCGAAATGGAGAGTCCGCAGAAGCGGGTGATTGATCGCATAAGCGGAATTGACCGGCTAGGCCTGGAATCGCAGAAGCGACCATCTGGTCGCGGATACGGACTCGCAGGAGCGGAATTCTATCCGCAGAAGCGAAAATCGCAGTGAGTTAATTGTATCGAAGTTAGAAAATTTCAGAAACATTTCACACATTTGGGTCTCGGCTTAAGGAGGCGATTTGGGCGATTTTGAAGAGAAACTCAAGGGAAATCATCAGGTAATCAACTATGGACTTAAACTATGATTAGTATTGATAATATTATGCAATTATATCATGAAAATGGAGGAATTTGGGGTGATTCATGGAAGATTTAACTTTAGGCTTGAACTTTAGAAAATCAAGGTTTTGAATGGGCAAATGGAGTCCGAATTTGGTAAAAATTGATATGCTTAGACTCGTATTGAGATGAGGGTTCCGAATATGTGACTTTTGTAATTTCGAGAAGTGTACCGAAAGTCGGGTTTTGACAACTTTTCCATTTTTGGTGTAAATCGAATTGTATTGATTGGGTGTCGTCCCATTCGCCTAATTTGTTCTATTTCTACTGTATTTGACCAAATTCTATGCGTGCGGAGCTTGATTCTCATGTCAAGGGCATTGCGGAGTAGTCATCGCGCTGTATTGAGGTGAGTAATAGATGTGGGTGATGACCAGCGGGTTCGAAACTCCGGTATACCACTTAGTGACGCTGTATAGCGGCGAGACACGTACTCTCCTGTGAGTGCGGGGTCGATTGCGATTGGGGACTATGGTTTAGTCAGACCTGTTGATATTATGTGTTATGACATTGGCTATTCTTGAGCCGTCGAACCTCCTTCTCGGATGGTTACATACTATATATGCTTATATTGGCCACTCTTGAGCCGAGGAACCCCCTTCTTGGGCGGTTGAGTATACTTGTGGGCCGTGAGCCAGGTTATTGGATCCCGCGAGGATCGTTATCATTGTCTTATCATATTGACATGTTAGTTACTACCGATCCGTAGCTATTTCTGTTATCATGCTATTTCCAATCTCTGGAACTTGGTATTACTGTTTAACAACTAAAAAATGATAAAAAGGTTTTCAAAACTACTTTTGAGCCTGCGTGGCTGTATTTGCATGTTAGCTGACTGGTAATGGATCGGGCTGCGCGCCGCAGTGGTATATATGTTGGATCGGACTGCATGCCGCAGTGATATTATGCTTGGGCTGTAGGAGCCCCTCCGGAGTCTGAACCCCCACAGTGAGCACGGGTACCCAAATTGGATCGGGCTACGCGCCGTAGTGGTCATATCATGCATTGCATTGCATTTAGCTACATCTGCTAGCTGTTATACTGTTTTGCTGGTACTTGTTGGTACAGGTACAGTTGATATTGATTCTGTGACAGGGTATTTGATTATAGCTTTACATAGTGCTTTATTGCGGATTTCTTATCTGCGCTGTCTTACCCCTGTTTATTACCACTGAGTCTGGCAGTACTCATTTTACTCCCTGCACCATGTGTGCAGATCCAGTAGTGATCCAGTAGCTGTGCGAGGCGACATCTGTGGGATATACGAGGTAGCTGCAGAGTCCGCAGGACCCGATATTCCTTCTTACTGTCTTTTGATTCTGTATCGACTTTTCTTTCCGCACTTGGTATCTTGTAAACCTTTATACACTTATGTCCAGTAGAGGCTCATGACTCTTGACTCTTCGGTCTATGGGAGTTGGTATATTTTGGGACTTGGTTCCCCGTTTTCGTTATATGTATCACTGTTGTTTCATATTTTGATATGCTTAAATGGGATAAAACGAGCTTCTAGCTCCGTTCTTGTTATTGATTGGTCAGGCTAGCTTAGCAATGTGTTGGGCGCCATCACGACCGGATTTGGGGTCGCGACAAGTTGGTATCAGAGCCTAGGTTTACTAGGCCTCATGAGTCTTGAGCCGGTTAGTAGAGTCTTGTGCATCGGTACGGGGACGCCTGTACTTATCCTCGGGAGGCTGCGAACCTTTAGGAAACACTTCACTTTTCTTGAACTCCGTCGTGCGATCTTGTTGTTCCGAGAACTGAACTTCCATATTCTATTCTCTCGCAGATGGCGAGAACGCGAGCATCAGGACGAGGTGGACGACCTCCATTGCCACCTGTTAGAGGCCGTGGGCGCGGTCGTGCTAGAGGTAGAGGTAGGGCGGCTGAGGCAGTGCCAGCTGACCCGCCTGTTGTGCCAGTTCAGGAGCAGCCCCCAGTGGTTGATGCTCCAGCAGCCCAGTTCAGGGCCAGACTGTATCTATTGCTATTCCTGGTCTTCAGGAGACTCTTGCTCAGATATTATCGGTGTGTTCCGGTTTGGCTCGGGTAGTCTCAGCTACTGCTACTGCAGCGACATCTCAAATAGGGGGTGGTCAGCAGACCCCTGCAGCTCGCACACCCGAGCCGGTTGTTCGGGGACTTCAGACGCCAGAGGCGGTCCCCGCTCAGGTGGTTGCACCGGTTATTCCTCCAGCTGCACCAGCTCCAGCTCCAGAGCATATGGTTGAGGTTATGCCCGATGACGAGTAGCGTCGTCTTGAGAGATTTGGTAGACTTCAAGCCACCCCATTTCAGTGGCGTTGAGGGCGAGGATGCCCAGGGTTTCTTGGACAAGTGTCAGAGGATGTTGCGGACGGCTGGTATTCTTGAGTCCAGCGAAGTTTTATTTACTACCTTTCAGTTCACTGGTCCCGCATTGGATTGGTGGGAAGAGTTTGAGAGGCGTAGGCCTACAGGAGCAGCACCTCTCACATGGCAGCAGTTCTCTACTCTCTTTCTAGAGAAATATGTACCTCAGTCTCGTCGTGAGGAGCTACGTCGCCAGTTCGAGTGGTTGGTTCAGGGCGACATGTCTGTGACTCAGTATGAGCTTAGATTCACACGGTTGGCTAGGCATGCCACATGGATGATCCCTAATGATAGGGAGAGGATCGGGAGGTTCATTGATGGCCTCAACTACTCTATCCGCATTCTTATGACCAGAGAGAGAGTTTTGTCATCATCATTTGAGCAGGTTGTTGATATGGCACGCTCCATTGAGGCGGATCTTCGCCGAGAGAGAGAGGAGCGGTAGGCCAAGAGGCCTCGTGGTTCTGGCAGTTTCAGTGGTGCTCCATCTAGAGGGCATTCCCAGTATAGCAGAGGTCGCTCATCTAGACCTTCTCATTCAGGCCGCCCAAAGCAGAGCGGAGGTTCTTATGGTCGTGGTCGACAGGGGTTTCAGTAGTGTCAGTCATCACTTAGTGCCCTTCCAGCCCAGAGTGCAGCACCTACTTCTTCAGCTCAGGGTTCTTCTGCGGCAAGGGGTTCCCTTCAGTCCCCTTCTCCAGCACCAGGTGCATGTTATGAGTGTGGTGAGTTTGGCCACATGAGGAGACAGGTGCCCTCGACTCCGTAGGGACAAGACTCGGCGAGAGGGACCAGCCCTCATCTTCAGCACCATCTCAGCCTAGTAGAGGTGGAGGTCGGTCTTCTCGTGGTCGCCCTAGGGGCGAGGAGAGATCCGGTGGAGGCCGAGCACGGTTCTATGCACTTCCTGACGGGCGTGATGCGGCTTGCCTCCGATGCGGTGATTACGGGTATCATTTCTGTCCGTCACAGAGATGCCTCGTTCTATTTGATCCGGGGTCCACATATTCTTACGTGTCCTCTTATTTTGCACGTCATTTGGGTGCGACTCGTGGTAGTCTTGATTTACCTGTTCATGTATCCACCCCCGTGGGTGATACGATTGTTGTGGATCGTGTCTATAGATCCTGTGTTATATCTATTGGGGGTCTGGAGACCCAGGCAGATTTGTTATTGTTGGGTATGGTGGACTTTGATGTTATATTGGGTATGGACTGGTTGTCTCCGTACCACGCTATATTGGACCGTCATGCTAAGACAGTTACGTTGGCCATTCCTGGTATTTCTCAGATTGAGTGGCGGGGTTCGACTGATTTCGTCCCTAGCCGTGTCATTTCGTTCTTAAAAGCTCAGAAGATGGTCGAAAAAGGGTGTTTATCATACTTGGCTTCTGTGAGAGATGTGGGAGCTGAGTCTCCTAGCATTGATTATGTACCTGTTGTGAGGGACTTTCTAGATGTGTTCCCCTCAGACCTGTCGGGCATGCCGCCGGACAGGGATATTGATTTTGGCTTTGACTTGGTGCCGGGCACTCAGCCCATATCTATTCCTCATTATCGGATGGCGCCAGCTGAGTTGAAAGAACTAAACGAGCAGCTTTAGGAGCTTCTGGATAAGTGTTTCATCCGCCCTAGTGTGTCCCCGTGGGGTGCGCCGGTATTATTTGTTAAAAAGAAAGATGGTTCCATGTGAATGTGTATTGATTATAGGCAATTGAACAAAGTGACAGTGAAGAACAAGTACCCTCTACCGCGCATAGATGATTTGTTTGATCAGTTATAGGGTGCGAGGGTGTTTTCTAAGATTGATCTTCGTTCGGGCTATCATCAGCTGAAGATCAGGGACTCGGATATTATGAAGACTGCATTCAGGACCCGATATGGTCACTATGAGTTTCTTGTGATGTCTTTCGGGCTGACCAACGCCCCAGCAACATTTATGCATCTGATGAACAGTGTGTTCATGCCCTATTTGGATTCATTTGTGATTGTGTTCATTGATGACATTCTAGTCTACTCCCGTAGTCAGGAGGAGCATGCTCGGCATTTGAGTATTGTGTTGCAGAGATTGAGGGAGGAGAAGCTATATGCTAAATTCTCCAAGTGCGAGTTTTGGCTCGAGTCCGTAGCATTTCTGGGACATGTGGTGTCTCGTGATGGTATTCAGGTTGATCAGAAAAAGATAGAGGCGGTGCAGAGTTGGCCTAGACCGTCCTCAGCTACAGAGATCAGGAGTTTTCTTGGTTTGGCGGGATATTATCGCCGGTTTGTTCAGGGATTTTCATCCATTGCTTCTTCATTGACTAAATTGACCCAGAAGGGTGCACCATTCGTGTGGTCGGATGAGTGCGAGGAGAGCTTTCAGAAGCTCAAGATAGCTTTGACCACAGCTCCAGTGTTAGTATTGCCATCAGCTTCGGGTTCATATATCGTTTATTGTGATGCCTCGAGAGTGGGGATAGGTTGTGTGTTGATGCAGGAAGGAAAGGTAATTGCTTATGCTTCTCGGCAGTTGAAGCCACATGAGAAGAACTATCCTGTTCATGATTTGGAGCTAGCCGCCATTGTTCATGCCTTGAAAATTTGGAGGCACTATTTGTACGGTGTGTCTTGCGAGGTGTATACCGACCATCGTAGTCTCCAGCATTTGTTCAAACATAAGGATCTTAATTTGAGATAGCGGAGATGGCTTGAGTTGCTTAAGGATTATGACATCACTATTTTATATCATCCGGGAAAGGCCAATGTGGTGGCCGATGCTTTGAGTCGGAAGGCGGTCAGTATGGGGAGCTTGGCATATATTCCAGCCGAGGAGAGGCCATTTTCTTATGATGTTCAGGTGCTAGCCAATCGGCTAGTGAGGTTAGATATTTCGGAGCCCAGCAGGGTATTGGCTTGTGTTGTATCTCGGTCATCTCTATATGATCGTATTCGTGAGCGCCAGTATGATGATCCACATTTAGCTGTCCTGAGGGACAGAGTTCAGCATGATGATGCTAGAGATGTCACCATTGATAGTGACGGCGTATTGAGGATGGAGGGCCGGATATGTGTGCCCAATGTTGATGGCCTTCGTGAGTTGATTCTGGAAGAGGCCCATAGCTCGCGGTATTCTATCCATCCAGGAGCCGCGAAGATGTATCAAGATTTGAAACAACGCTATTGGTGGAGAAAGATGAAAATGGACATTGTCAGACATGCATCACGGTGCCTCAACTGTCAGCAGGTTAAGTACGAGCATCAGAGGCCCGGTGGTGTATTTCAGCGCATTGATATTCCTGAGTGGAAATGGGAAAGGATCACTATGGACTTTGTTACTGGACTCCCTCGGACAGCGAGGAAGTTTGATTCTATATGGGTGATTGTGGATAGACTGACCAAGTCAGCTCATTTCATCCCAGTTAGTACTACCTACTCATCGGAGCGGTTTGTAGCGATCTTTATTCGGGAGATTGTCCGGTTGCATGGAGTCCCAGTATCTATCATATCCGACAGGGGTACTCAGTTCACTTCTCAGTTTTGGAGAGCATTTCAGCGAGAGATGGGTACGCGGGTCGAGTTGAGTACAACATTTCACCCCCAGACAGACGGACAATCTGAGCGCACTATTCAGATTCTGGAGGATATGTTGCGAGCATGTGTGATTGACTTTGGTGGTTCGTCGGATGAGTTCTTACCACTTGCTGAGTTTGCCTACAACAACAGTTATCAGTCGAGTATTTAGATGGCCCCGTATGAGGCATTGTATGGCAGACAGTGTAGATCCCCCGTGGGATGGTTTGAGCCTAGTGAGGATAGATTGATAGGGACTGAGTTAGTTCAAGATGCTCTGGATAGAGCAAAGTTGATCCAGGAGAGGCTTCGTACAGCACAGTCTCGCCAGAAGAGTTATGCAGACCGTAGACTTCGAGAGTTGTCTTTCATGGTTGGTGACATAGTATTGTTGAAGGTTTCACCTATGAAGGGTGTCATGAGGTTCGGGAAGAAAGGGAAGTTGAGTCCCAGGTACATTGGTCCTTTTGAGATACTTAGGAGAGTTGGAGAGGTGGCATATGAGTTGGCCTTGCCGCCCAGCTTATCCAGCGTTCATCGAGTATTCCATGTGTCTATGCTCCGGAAGTACATTGGAGATCCGTCTCATGTATTAGATTTCAGCACCATTCAGCTTGATGGTGATCTATCCTATGATGTGGAGCCTATTGCCATTTTGGGACGTCAGGTGAGAAAATTAAGGTCCAAGGAGATTGGATCAGTTAAGGTTCAGTGGAGAGGTCGACCCGTGGAGGAGGCCACTTGGGAGATCGAGCGGGAGATGCGGAGCGGATATCCTCACTTGTTTGAGACTTCAGGTATGTTTCTTGACCCGCTCGAGGACGAGCGTTTGCTTAAGAGAGGGAGAATGTGACGACCCGGCCCGTCGTCATGGGAATTACCACCCCGTTATGTTGTAATTACATGTTTTATGCTTTTATATCGGTGTTAGAGTCTATCGGGTGAGTTAGGAGTGATTTGGATTGAAAATGAGGCATATAGCCTTTTTGAAGGAAACTTGAATAAGGAAAGTCAACCCGGAGTTGACTATTTGGTTAGAGGGCTCGGAATCGAATTCTGATGATTTGATTAGTTTCGGGAGGTGATTTGTGACTTAGGGGAGCAATCGGAATTGAATTTGGAGGCCCGATGTAGAAATAGGCTTGAATTGGCTAAGGTTGAATTTTGGCGAAATCCGAACGGTAGGTGAGATTTTGATCCGGGGGTCGGAATAGAATTCCGACAGTTGCAGTAGCTCTGTTAGGTGATTTTGGATGTGCCTGCAAAATTTCAGGTCATTCGGACGTCGTTTGATCGGGTTTTTGATCGAATGTGTAATTCGGAAAGTTTTAAGAAATTTAGGCTTGAATCCGTGGGTAATTGGTGATTTTGATGTTTAGGATGGTGTTTTTACGATTGGAACAAGTTCGAATAAGGAATTAGGATGTGTTGGTGTGTTTGGATGAGGTCCCGGGGCCTCGGGGTGTTTTCGGATGGCTAAACGGGAGAAAATGTGGAAAATTGCAGGGAAGTGTTCTGGTTCTGTTGTTTTCGCTCCTGCGGAAATGGGGGCGCAGGAGCGAGTCCGCAGAAGCGGACGAGGAGGCGCAGGAGCGCTTGTCTTCGCAGAAGCGGAAAAATGTCCGCTGAGGCGGCGTCGCAGGAGCGAAGAGTAGACCGCAGAAGCGGTCAAGAGGCGAAATGGAGAGTCCACAAAAGCGGGTGATTGATCGCATAGGCGAGTCCGCAGGAGCGGATTCTTGGTCGCAAAAGCGGAACATTCCGCAGGAGCGGAAGACTTTCCGCAGAAGCGGACCCGCAGGAGCGGTCTGTGCATCGCAGAAGCGAAAATCGCAGTGAGTTAAGTGTATCAGAAGTTAGAAAATTTTAGAAACATTTCACACATTTGGGTCTCGGCTTAAGGAGGCGATTTGGCCGATTTTGAAGAGAAACTCAAGGGAAATCATCAGGTAATCAACTATGGACTTAAACTATGATTAGTATTGATAATATTATGCAATTATATCATGAAAATGGAGGAATTTGGGGTGATTCATGGAAGATTTAACTTTAGGCTTGAACTTTAGAAAATCAAGGTTTTGAATGGGCAAATGGAGTCCGAATTTGGTAAAAATTGATATGCTTAGACTCGTATTGAGATGAGGGTTCCGAATATGTGACTTTTGTAATTTTTCGAGAAGTGTACCGAAAGTCGGGTTTTGACAACTTTGCCATTTTTGGTGTAAATCGAATTGTATTGATTGGGTGTCGTCCCATTGGCCTAATTTGTTGTATTTCTACTCTATTTGACCAGATTCTATGCGTGCGGAGCTTGATTCTCATGGCAAGGGCATTGCGGAGTAGTCGTCGCGCCGTATTGAGGTGAGTAATAGATGTGGGTGATGACCAGCGGGTTCGAAACCCCGGTATACCACTTTGTGACGCTGTATAGCAGCGAGACACGTACTCTCATGTGAGTGCGGGGTCGATTGTGATTGGGGACTATGGCTTAGTCCGACTTGTTGATACTGTGTTATGACATTGGCTATTCTTGAGCCGTCGAACCTCCTTCTCGGATGGTTACATACTATATATGCTGATATTGGCCACTCTTGAGTCGAGGAACCCCCTTCTTGGGCGGTTGAGTATACTTGTGGGCCGTGAGCCAGTTACTGGATCCCGCGAGGATCGTTATCACTGTCTTATCATATTGACATGTTAGTTACTACCAGTCCGTAGCTATTTCTGTTATCATGCTATTTTCAATCTCTGGAACTTGATATTACTGTTTTCAACTGAAAAATGATAAAAGATGTTTACAAAACTACGTTTGAGCCTGCGAGGCTGTATTAGCATATTAGCTGACTAGTAGTGGATCGGGCTGCACGCCGCAACGGTATATATGTTGGATCGGACTGCACGCCGCGGTGATATTGTGCTTGGGTTGTAGGAGCCCCTCCGGAGTCTGAACCCCCAAAGTGAGCACGGGTACCCAAATTGGATCGGGCTACGCGCCGTAGCGGTCATATCATGCATTGCATTGCATTTAGCTACATCTGCTAGCTGTTATACTGTTTTGCTGGTACTTGTTGGTACAGGTACAGTCGATATTGATTCTGTGACAGGGTATTTGATTACAGCTTTACATAGTGCTTTATTGCGGATTTCTTATCTGCGCTGTCTTACCCCTGTTTATTACCACTGAGTCTGGCAGTACTCATTTTACTCCCTGCACCTTGTGTGCAGATCCAGGTACCTCTCAGCGGTGATCCGGTAGCTGTGCGAGGTGACATCCGTGGGATATACGAGGTAGCTGCGAGTCCGCAGGACCCGATATTCCTTCTTATCGTCTTTTGATTCCGTATCGACTTTTCTTTCCGCACTTGGTATCTTGTAAAACTTTATACACTTATGTTCAGTAGAGACTCATGACTCTTGACTCTTCGGTCTATGGGAGTTGGTATATTTTGGGACTTGGTTCCCCGTTTTTGTTATATGTATCACTGTTGTTTCATATTTTGATATGCTTAAATGGGATAAAATGAGCTTCTAGCTCCGTTCTTGTTATTGATTGGTCAGGCTGGCTTAGCAATGTGCTGGGCGCCATCACGACCGGATTTGGGGTCGTTACAGGTTTAATTAGTCGTTTGGTTGTTGTCTATTTAGTTTATTAATCATGCCCAACTATGCCTCCTCTATGCCTCCTAAAAGGTCTAGGGATCATTGCAAATATAATCTAATTTATAAGTTTAGAGTCGAATCCCATAGATAACTAAGGTTTAGCTATAGTTGTTCAATATCACAAAGAATACAAGTTCAAACAATTTCCTAGTTATAAAGATTTGATTTTTATTTCTACTAATTAACTAACAAATATTATAAAGCAGAAAAATTATTAACTAACAAGGATGAAATTTAAGACAAGACTAAGGAGGTCTAGAGTTATGATTTTTCCAATTGTTGGAATCCTTCCCTTTATATTTTCTTTGCAAGAGTTCGTTCTTCATTATGGGTCTTCTTTGAGTTGTAGCTTGTTGGTGCATTGGTGGTATCATATGAGATTCCTGACGGTGTTTGAGGTGGATTATTGCCCGAGCGACTTGTATTGGGTGAGACAAAGTTGTTGGACTTGAATTAGTGCAATCAAACTTGTATAATGTACGTTATAGGGAAAATGTAATAATTAGAGTAGAATAAGACAATGATTCTTTCAAGCAGAGATACTCTCAGAGTGGTTGATGTCGTAGGTGATTATGAGTTTCAACACATCTCTTTCATCGTGGCAGTATTGCGAGAGTTGGAATAGGGATTATATGCATTATGAGGTGTATTACGGGTATTAGATTTGTGAAATTGCAGCTATCGTGGTTGGAGGATATTATGGGCATACGACTTATGTGGTGCATGGTATGATTTCAGCATGGGTGCATGATCATGTTTTGGTACAGTTGAAGAGATTGATGCGGCGCTTGCATGTTAGAATCACACTTGGTAGAGAATTCCAAATGTTCGAATTTGGTTCTAAGACTTGAGGGCTAATGTGGCTTGAAGGATCTTGAGTTTGGCTCGGGCTTATGTGCTCACATGGGTTGCAATGGCACGTTAGGCGCACGAGGTGTTAAACAAAGATTTTGAAAAACTCCAGAGCAGTTCTTGACACGTTCGAGGACGAATATATGTTTAGGTATGGGAGAATGTAACAACCTAATCGGTCAATTGGAGATCTAGCGCATCGTTCAGTAGTTTGAGGCCTTAAATGGCTTCAATTCATGTTTTATGAACTTTACGTGTGGTCACAATTGAATTTTGAGAAGTTCGAAGTTGATTCGGATGAAAAAATTCCCAATTCTAAAGCTTTAAGTTTGAAGATTTGACCAAGTTTGACTTTTTATTAAACGAACTCGAAATCAAAATTTGAAGGTTCCAATAGGTTTGTACGATGATTTTGGATCAGGACGTATGTTCGGGTTGAGTATCGGGTGGTTCGAGAGCATTTTGGCGCTTATTATGGAAAGTTGGAATTTTAAAGGTTTTAGAATTTCATAATTTAGTTTGAAGTGGATTTTGATGTTAGCAATGTCCGTTTGGGATTTCAATCCTTGGAACAGGATCGTATCATGATGTATACTTGTACATAAAGTTTGGTGTCATTCCAGAATATTTAAGTGTAGTTTGGACATGTTCGACGAAGTTTGAAAGTTGAAAGAAGGATATAGATAGTCGATTCGTATTTTGGATGTTGTTTGATGTGATTTGAGATAAGTTGCGCAAACTCTTCAATTTTGGTGTCATCCCCATCCCGATACGAGACGGGGATGGGAACGGGAGCGGGATACGTCCCAGATTCGGTCAACTAATTTCGAACACTTTGACCGAAGTCCATTGACAAATTTGGGAGAAAAATTTAGATTTTAATTTCTCAAATAAAAAATAAAATAGATTTAGGTGAATGAAAGAATAATGTCCATTTGGTTACTTTCAAGAGGGAGGAACATTTGGTTACTTTCAAGAGTTCGGCAGCAAGGAATCAGATAGACTACCTCCTTCTCAGACGGAGCAATAGAGGGTTGTGCAAGGACTGTAAGATCATTCCGAGAGAGTACCTCTCGACTCTCCATAGACTCCTAGTGATGGATATTGGTATATGGGTGAAGAGGAAGAGGAGGGGCGCCCGGGGATGGTCAAGGATTAGATGGGGAGCCTTGACTAAGGAGAAAGCCCAGGAGTTGGAAAAGAGGTTAATTGAATGGAGGTGCCTAGAGAAGTTCTGGGGAAGCGGATGCTATGTGGACTGTGACGGCGGACTTGGTTAGGGAGGCAGCACGAGATGTGCTCGGAGTAGCCAAGGGTTATTCAAGCAGACATCAAGGTGACTTGTGGTGGAACGAGGCTGTCCAAGGAAAAGTAGAGGCGAAGAAGGCAGTGTTTGCTAAGATTGCAGAGAGCACGATTGAGGAAGAAATGATAGTGAACAAAGATCGCTATAAGGTGGCGATGAGGGAGGCGAAGCTGGCGGTCACATAAGCTAAATATGCAGCGTTTGGTCGCATGTACGAGGAATTAGGGGAGAAATGTGGGGACAGAAAGTTATTCAGGTTGGCTAAAGTAAGGGAGAAGAATGCGCGTGATCTAGACCGATTTAGGTGAATCAAAGACGTGGATGGTAGAGCTCTAATGGGGGAGGCCCAACTCCAGCAGGGGTGGAAAGCGTACTTTCGAGGCCTGCTTAACGAGGATGGGGATCAAGATATAGAGCTAGGGAAGCTCAGGTATTCAGAGCGCCATAGGGATATTGGGTTTTGCAAGCGCATTAGGGTGGAGGCGGTCGTGGGGGCTTTGCGTAAGATGAGTAGGGGTGGAGCGACCGGGTCAGATGAAATCCCAATAAAGTTTGGAAATTCATGGGAAGGGTAGGAGTGGAGTGGTTTTACAGGATGTTTAACGTGATCTTCAGGACTAAGAGGATGCCAGAAGAGTGGAGGTAGAGCACAGTTGTGCCCGTGTACAAGAACAAAGAGGATATCCAGTGTTGTAACAACTATATGGCTATCAAATTACTAAGCCACACCATGAAAGTCTGAAAGCGGATGGGGAAGGCGAGGGTGAGGGCGATGACGTCTATCTCTGCGAACCAGTTTGGTTTCATGCCGGGCCGCTCCACTACAGAAGCTATCCACCTTGACAAGAGATTGGTGGAAAAGTTTAGGGACAAGAAAAAGGACTTTCACATGGTGTTTATCGACATGGAGAAGGCGTACGATAAATTTCCAAGAGAGGTGCTATGGAGGTGCCTAGAGGCGAAGAGCGTGCTGGAAGCCTACATCAGAGTGATCAAGTACATGTATGATGGAGCTAAGGCGAGGGTTAGGACGGTGGGTGGCGACTCAGAACACTTCCCGATGGTCATGGGGCTTCACCAAGGATCGGCGCTCAGCCCTTTCCTATTTGTTTTGGTGATGGATGCTCTAACTCGACATATCCAAGGGGATGTGCCATGGTGTATGCTATTCGATGACGACATAGTCTTAATAGAAAAGACGAGGGTCAGTGTTAATGAGAGGTTGGAAGTTTGGAGACAGACCCTCGTGTCTAAGGGTTTCAAACTAAGCAGGTCTAAGACTGAATACCTGGAGTGAAAGTTTAGCACTGAGCCGAGCGAAGAAGGAGTGGGTAGGGACGTGAAGCTTGGTTCCCAGGTAATTGCCAAGAAGGACATTTTCAGATATCTTGGGTCGGTGATTCAGGGGGGCGGAGAGGTCGACGGAGATGTCACTCACCGAATAGGGGCCGGGTGGTCGAAGGAGGCTTGTATCGGGAGTCTTATGTGACAAGTAAGTGCCACAAAAACTCAAGGGAAAGTTTTATAGAGCTACGGTTAGACCAGCCATATTGTACGGGGTGGAGTGCTGGCCGGTGAAGAACTCTCATATTCTGAGAATGAAGGTCGCGAAGATGAGGATGCTCAGGTGAATATGCGGGCTCACCAGGCTGGATAGGGTCAGGAATGAAGTTATTCGAGAAAAGGTGGGGGTGGCCCCAATGGATGAGAAGCTGAGAGAAGCGAGACTCAGGTGGTTCGGGCATGTGCGTAGGAAAATCCCTGATACCCCGGTGAGGAGTTGCGAGCGGCTATCGGTGGTTGGCGCGAGTCGAGGCAGAGGGAGGCCCAAGAGGTATTGGGGAGAGGTGATTAGGCAGGACATGGCTATAATGCGAATTTCCCAGGACATGACCTTTGATAGGAAAGGTTGTAGGATATGGGCTTCTAGTATTTTCACGCTCTCCTTCCCCTGGGTAGGGCTGGGGCTTAGGGGGTTCCCATATAGGCTTGGAGTAGTGTATTGCATGCCATTCTACTTTTGGCTTATGGTTTTGTAAGTATTTCTCTGATTTCCCCTAGAGTTACTAATGTCTTTTGCTCTTGTTGTTGTTTTGTTCCTTCTATGTGCCAGGTTATTTATGGCCTATGTTTACACTACTGTTCATGTGATTTATGCTGGAGTCACTAATGCTTTTTATTTTTTTGTTTTTGTTTTTGTTTTTTCTTTTCTTTTCTTGATCTTGCACCGAGGGTCGATTGGAAACAGCATCTCTGCCCTATCGGGTAAGGGTGAGGCTGTAACATTCCTCAAATTTATAAATGTTTCGAGACACGCTAATTATAGAATTTAATTTTTTATTATTATTATTATAATTATTCTCTTGCCTATATATATATATATATATATATATATATATATATATATATATATATATATATATATATATAGAGAGAGAGAGAGAGAGAGAGAGAGAATATTATTACACTATTAATAATTTCAGTATTTTTCAGTTATTAAAAAGGAAGTATTACTAATTAAGTTTAAAAAAAAAGGGTAAATGGGCCTAAAAGGGCTATTTGGAGACAAAAGGCTCCAAGCCTTAAATAAACAGAACGTAAGTTCTGATTCACCAAAAGGGTGAAAGGCTTTTGCCTTTGACGAAAACAAGAGCAGTAAGAACCAGAGGATTCTTATCACGCAGGCAACGAAAGATACTAGGTTTCATTACGAATCACAAATTCTTGAACTTAGGTATAGAAAATTTCTTATTGTCAATTAGCCTACAATAGTATTTGCTAAGAATTGAGTAGTTAATTCCCTTTTTCCTCTATATCATCAATAAATTTCATATTTTGGTGTAGTACTCTAAAATGGATGAAAATACACCGGTTGTTGTAGAATCGATTGTTTGACTGGTGTCAATTGGACTGGGGCCTACGTATTGGCTTGAGAAGTTTTGAGGTGAGTTGATATAACCCTCTACTAAAGTGGTTTAACTCACAAAAGCATGCACATAAAGTGTTTGATGAATTGCATAAGAGAGTTAATATATACTTTATTGGAGTAGTAAGTATCTATTGGCTTAGAATTAATTTCTAATTAAAATTTAGATGATTAGTTGGATATATATGTATAAATTTCAGATTTGTTTTATTTTTTTCTTTATACTTAATTGGAGTAGTAAATATCTATTAGTCTAGAATTATTTTCTAGCTAATGTTTAGATGATTATTTGGCTTTACGTGCATAAATTTCAGATTTTTATGTTATTTATATATGCCATTTTCATGTTGAAAATTTATGATGGATCAAAAACTTTAATAAATACTTTTGAATATTTATTTAATTCTACATTACACTAAGGGTACCAGTATGAGTATATATAAAAGATTTAGACCTGAAAAGTCACAAGAAGAAGTTTTAGAAAGAAAAGATTTTTGGGAGTATCCTTTATTCTGAGAAGGGGTCATTGTCCAGGCCTAGGGTCCTCACCAAGGCGCTGACTTCCTAAAACTACTTGTGCCAAAGTAGGGAGCACACGAGCCGAGGGTCTCGTTGCTGAGAATTTACTTAGTCATGCTAAGGTACGATACATGAGCGCTGAGAACCATGAAGCGAGTGGCACCTCGTGGATTGGGCCTATTCGATCAGGTTGGGATCGAACCCATGCCGATCACATGGTGACTGAGATAGAATTAAGACAGGATAGTTGGAACTCCCAAAGTATAAAGTGAAGTATTTTTATCAAGAAAGAAAAAGAAAAGAATTTTCTATTATGCAATTATTTATAATTATTCTTATAAGCTTTATGTTTTACATGCATTTAGAACCTATGCTCATAATGTATACATTATTAAAGTTACTCCCCCTATTGTTGAGACTCACTGAGTACAATGGATGGTACTGACGTTCTCTTTTGGGAACCTACATTGGTCTGCGGTACAACGTAGGAACCGTATTTGCAGGCGAGCAGGCTACGAGTTAGGACTTACTCTCCTCTTAGTACTATTGGTGAGCTCACTTTTGTTCGTGGAGTATTCCTTGAAGTCATTTTCATTTAGCTTTTTCTTTGTTTATTTAGAGAACTGGCCAGGAAGTCTCATGTCCTGAGCAGTGCGTCAGTTTATTGGTAGAGGCTTCATAGACATAGTCGTTGGATTGAGAGTCATAAATTACTTTATAATAACTTAGCAAAAATTTCAGTAGTTACTACGAATAAAGCTTTGGAGTTGATCTATTTAAATATTTGACTTAATTAAAAGTATTTGTTTAGAGTATTGCTTTGTTGCATATAATGTTTGGAGTTATAAGAGGCTTGATAAGAAGAGATGGTTCGCTCAGTCATGTTTAGTGATCGAGTGCCGGTCTCGGCTTCTTCAGAAAATGGGTCGTGACAAACATGGTATCAGAGCCTCAGGTTTATGGAGTCCTAGGGGTCTATGAAACCGTGTTTGTAGAGTCTTGTTTATGGGTATGAAGCGCGCCATACTTATAAATAGGAGGCTTCAAGCATTTAGGAAAAATCTCTTTTTTTTTTGTCATACTTTAGATCGTGCAATAGATCATACCTCTAGGGAATTATCTAATGTATTCATTTCTCCAAAATTCACAGAAATGGCTCGTACTCGCAACTCTAACACCAACACTCGGGATGGTGCTCAAGAAACTCTTGCTGCTATTGTGGCCCAAGGCAGAAATAAAAAGCCTTCAACCCACAAAAGGAAGAGTAAATCCACAGAGAGGGTTCAAGTACCCCGGGGTGAACATGAGGAAGGGGTGGAGCATAATGATCCAATACCCCAGGATCCAGTACTGCCCCCATCAGCAGCTCCGACTCAGGCAACTATATCTCCCGATATAGGTCAGATGTTTAATGTTGTCAACATTGCTATGGAGATGTTTAAAGCCTTTATGGCCAACCAGAACCAGAGAAGCAATGAGATTCCGCCTCTATCAAATAGACAG
This sequence comes from Nicotiana noctiflora, assembly GCA_032618575.1. NCBI lineage: Eukaryota > Viridiplantae > Streptophyta > Magnoliopsida > Solanales > Solanaceae > Nicotiana > Nicotiana noctiflora. The sequence goes on along the minus strand of JASVEL010010437.1, from coordinate 148,530 downwards.
AACAATTCTGAGTCCTCACGGGTTAATGAATTTTTAAAGTTGAGTCCTCCAGTGTTCCATGGTTCTATAGTTGATGAAGATCCGATGTTGTGGCTGGAGGGTGTCAAGAAAGCCCTCTCCGAGTGATGAAAGCATTTGATGATGAATTTGTGGAGCTGGCTGCTTACCAGCTTAGAGATTTGGCCGGTGCTTGGTTTAAGATGTGGGAAAATGAAATAGGTGAAGATGATGGTCCGCCTACTTGGGAAGAATTTGAAGAGGCATTCATGGCTCATTTTATCCCCGAAGAGGATAGGGAAGCTAAGGCTATAGAGTTCGAACAGCTCAAGCAAGGGAATAGAAGTGTGCAAGAGTATTACATGGAATTCATAAGGTTGGCTAAGCATGCTCCTCACATGGTTAAGACAGAAAGAGCAAAGATTCGTAGGTTTGTTGGCGGTTTGGCTTACCACATTAAGGATACGACATCAGCTGCAGCGGTAGGAATGACAGCTTTCTCATCTGTCGTGGGGTTTGCCAAGCACTTAGAAAAAGACAGACAACAAAGGAGAGAAGAGAAACAACATAACAAGAAATCCCGGACAACGGGCAAGTTTCATAGTACATCCAGCGGAGGTGGAAAGGATTCCTCTAATAAGGAGTTATTAGCACCATCTCAATCCAGTCATCAGTCAGGTGGTGGGTCTTCCTTCAGGCGTACTCAGAAATATGGAAATCAATCTCGCTAGAGTCAGAATTTTGGGACATCATCCTCACATAGCCAAAGTCATGCTGAGCAACATTCACACCAGCGAGGTATTTGTGGAACATGTAAGCGGCAACATTCAGGTCAGTGCAAGCTCGGGTTTCATGGTTGCTACCATTGTGGAGACATTGGTCATATAAAGGCCAACTGCCCAAAATTGCAACGTAATTTCAGTGGTGGATCAACTCGTCTTTCTAGTTCCTCAGCTAATGCAGTTGCACCACTTCAGGCTTGTAGTTCTTATAATCAGACCGGGCATGGAGCAGGTAGAGGTGCAGACCGAGTTACTCAGGGAGAGGGACAACCCCGTTTGTTTGCTACACTTGATCGTCGGAGTGCAGAGGCATCTGCAGAAGTTATTATAGGTATACTTTTAGTCTGCTCACATAATGTTTATGCCATAATGGACCCAGGTTCAACGTTTTCATATGTGACTCCATACTTTGCAATTAACCTTGGCCTAGAACCTGAACAACTTAGTAAGTCATTCATAGTATCTACTCCAGTTGGCGAGTCAGTGGAAGTTACCAGAGTCTATAGAGGTTGTATAGTTTCAGTCCAAGGTCGCAGCACCAAAGCCGATCTCATAGAGTTAGAAATGGTGGATTTTGATGTGATCATGGGTATGGATTGGTTATGTTCCTGCTATGCCATGTTAGATTGTCGTGCCAAGATAGTCAGGTTCCAATTTCCAAATGAAGAAGTCTTAGAGTGGAAGGGTAGTTCAGAATCACTTGTAGGTAAGTTTATTTCTTACCTTAAGGCACAACGAATGATCGGCAAGGGGTGTCTCGCCTATTTGGCCCACATTATTAATCCAGAATCAGAACCGCCAGCTCTTCAGTCAGTACCAGTTGTCAGGGAATTTCCATAAGTTTTCCCAGATGACCTTCCTGGACTTCCTCCCGAAAGAATCATAAGCTTCGGCATTGATCTCATGCCAGACACTCAGCCCATATCTATACCTCCTTACAGGATGGCTCCAGCAGAACTTAATGATTTGAAGGAACAGTTGAAAATCTTCTTGACAAGGGCTTCATTAGACCGAGTGTTTCACCGTGGGGTGCCCCGATCCTGTTTGTCAAGAAGAAAGATGGGTCTCTCAGAATGTGCGTCGATAGTTTTCAAGCCATTCCTGGATACCTATATTATTGTGTTTATAGACGATATTTTGGTGTACTCTAAGAGCAAGGAAGATCATGAAGAACACCTCAAAATAGCTTTGCTGTCCTTGAAGGAGAATGAGCTTTATGCCAAGTTTTCAAAATGTGAGTTCTCGTTGCAGTCAGTGGCATTCTTAGGCCACATGGTATCTAGTGAAGGAATAAAATTAGACCCCTAAAAGACAGAAGCAGTCAAGAACTGTCCTAGGCCAACAACGCTAACCGAAATCAGGAGTTTCTTGGGGTTAGCTGGCTACTATAGAAGGTTTGTAGAGGGGTTTTCCTTACTTTCAGCTCCATTAACTAAGTTGACTCAAAAGGCAGTTAAGTTTCAATGGTCAGAAGCTTGCAAGCAGAGTTTTCAAGAGTTAAAGAAGAGGTTGACCACTGCACCTGTGTTAACCTTGCCGACAGGTTCAGGTGGGTTCACATTGTATTGTGATGCCTCCAGAGTTGGACTTGGTTGTGTTCTTATGCAAAATGGAAAAGTTATTACTTATGCTTCCAGGCAGTTAAATAATCATGAAAAGAACTACCCCACACATGACTTAGAGCTTGCAGTAGTGGTGTTTGCATTAAAGATATGGCGACACTACCTTTATGGCGAGCATTCTGAAGTGTTTACAGACCACAAAAGCCTCCAGTACATTTTCAAACAAAAAGAACTAAATTTGAGACAGAGAAGGTGGCTCGAGCTATTGAAAGATTATGACATCAATATCATTTACCACCCGGGCAAAGCTAATGTGGTAGCATATGCACTTAGTAGGAAGTCAATGGGTGTCTTGGCCCATTTTGCAGTACAAAGACAATCTTTGGGTCGAGAAATTCAAAAACTAGCAAATGATGGAATTAGATTGGACGAGACCGAAGAAGGAGATATAATTGTTTATGCCTTAGCGAAATCCTCCCTTGTTGCGCATGCTAAGGCTAAGCAAGACGAAGATCCGTACTTAGTGAAATTAAAAGAAGGAGTCAGAAGCAAAGAAATCACCGCTTTCACTCTAGGAAGTGACGGAGTTTTGAAGTTGAATGATCGGTTATGTGTGCCTGAAGTAGATGGTCTTAGGAAGGCCATAATGGAGGAAGATCACAGTTCGAGGTACTTTATCTACCCAGGTTCTACCAAAATGTATCTAGATTTGAAAGAATTGTATTGGTGGAAAGGCATAAAGAAACAAATAGCAGATCATGTGGCTAAATGTTTGAATTGCCAGCAAGTCAAAGCCGAGCATCAGAGGCCTGGTGGCCTAGCTCAAGACATAGAAATACCACAGTGGAAGTGGGAGATGATTAATATGGATTTCATAGTAGGTCTACCTCACACGTACCGTAAATATGATTCAATTTGGGTTATTGTAGACCGACTGACTAAGTCCGCCCATTTACTACCTGTAAAGACGACAGATTCCAGAGAGTAGTATGCACAATTGTACATCAAATAAATAGTCCGATTGCATGGTACTCCAGTTTCAATCATATCTGACAAAGGCCCTCAGTTCACGACGCATTTTTGGCAGGCATTTCAGAAAAGATTAGGTACCAAGGTCAATTTAAGCACCGCTTTCCATCCACAGACCGATGGCCAGGTAGAAAGGACCATTCAGACTCTCGAAGATATGTTGTGTGCATGTGTTATAGATTTTTGTGGTAATTGGGATGATCACTTGCAGCTTATAGAATTTGCTTACAATAACAGCTATCGGACCAGCATTGGTATGGCTCCTTATGAAGCATTGTATGGGCGGAGATATAGGTCTCTGGTGGGTTGGTTTGAGCCAGCAGAGGTGCCGTTGATTGGTCCAGAGTTTGTTTGTGAGGCCTTGGAGAAAGTTCAGCTAATTAGAGAAAGACTTAAAGCGGCTCAGAGTCGTCAAAAGTCTTATTCCGACAAGAGGCATCGTGAGTTAGAGTTTATGGTTGGTGATAAGGTATTTTTGAAAGTTTCACCGATGAAAGGAGTTATGAGGTTTGGTAAGAAAGGGAAACTTGGCCCTAGATTCATCGGACCTTATGAAATTCTAGAAAAGAAAGGAAATGTGGCTTATAAGCTAGCACTACCCGTTGAGTTGTCCTCTGTTCATCCTGTCTTTCATGTGTCTATGCTTAGAAAGTACATTTATGATGAGTCGCATATAATACCTGCCGATACTATAGAAATTAAAGAAGGCTTGACTTATGAATAGGTACCTATAGAAATTCTTGATAAGCAAGTAAGAAAATTGAGAACAAAAGATTTAACATCGGTAAAAGTTTTGTGGAGTAATCATGATTCAAAAGAGGCTACATGGGAGGTCGAGGAAGATATGAGAAAGAAATATCCATATTTATTTGATCAAAAAGGTATGTGAACCTAAGTTTGGTTTGATATTTATACTACGTTTATTGAATACAAGTTAGCAAGTATTTCTATCATTCCTAAATTATACTTGGTTGTTGTAGTGATTTAGTATATGCCAGAGTATATTTAAATTTATTAAAATGATTTACTTTTTCTAAAGTGTTGTGTTTTAGATTCTTGCTAGTTATTGTGGTACCTCCTTGCCCGAGTTTGAGTAATTAATTTTTTTGCGCTGTGTATGGCGCCTATGAATGACCTGTTATAGTATATTTGGTTTTTGTTGGTGTAGTAGTGGTATTTGTGACAGGGATATTTTTGAAAGGGAAACTCTGCCGAAATTTTTGAAAATTTAGGGAGTTAGCCAAAATTTTGAGTCCCTTAGAAGGGTGAGTAGTGCCAAAAAGAAAATTAAGAGGTCAAGGACTTAAGGAATGGTGGTTAGCTTAAGATAAGGCCCTAGTAACATTCGAGGACGAATGTTTTTAAGGAGGGAAGATTGTAACACTCCTCAAATTTATAAAAGTTTCGAGACACGCTAATTATAGAATTTAATTTCTTATTATTATTATAATTATATATATATATATATATATATATATATATATATATATATATATATATATATATATATATATATATATATATATATATATATATATACATATATATATATATATATATATATATATATATATATATATATATATATATACCTAAATAACTCAATATACAATTAGAGGAATATTATTACACTATTAATAATTTCAGTGTTTTTCAGTTATTAAAAAGGAAGTATTACTAATTAAGTTTTAAAAAAAGGAAAAATGGGCCTAAAAGGGCTATTTGGAGACAAAAGGGGGGAAAATTCAAAAATAGCCAGATTTATCACTGGTAGTTGAATAATAGCCAAATTTCAAAAGTCATCGAAATTTAGCCACTTTAATCTGAGCGAAAACACTGTTCAAAATCTAGAAAAATATGCCCGCAAATTTTACTGGAGTTCCAGCATAAATATGTTTGAACTCCCATAAATTTTAGTGGAGTTCCAGGATAACTATGCTGGAACTCCAGCAAATTTTACTGGAGTTCAAGCATAATTATGCTGGAACTCCCGCAAATTTTACGGGAGTTCCAACAGTATAATTGTCCAGTATAATATACTGGAGTTTAGAGCACTAGTGCTCCAGTCTCCCGCAAATTTTACAGGAGTTAGCAAAGTATACCGGTCCAGCATAATATACTGAAGTTCGTACACAAATGCACTAGAACTCCCGTATATTATATGGGACCGGTCCCTGTTGCAGCAAAATAGTGGCTATTTTTCACTGACATTGTAAATAATGGCTATTTTTCATTGACCAGTGTGAAAACTGGCTATACCATGAAATTTTGACGACAAAAGGCTCCAAGCCTTAAATAAACAGAACGTAAGCTAAGATTCACCAAAAGGGTGAAAGGCTTTTGCCTTTGACGAAAACAAGAGCAGTAAGAACCAGATGATTCTTATCACGCAGGCAACGAAAGATACTAGGTTTCATTACGAATCACTAATTCTTGAACTCAGGTATAGAAAATTTCTTATTGTCAATTACCCTACAATAGTATTTGCTAAGAATTGAGTAGTTAATTACCTTCTTCCTCTATATCATCAATAAATTTCATATTTCGGTGTAGTACTCTAAAATTGATGAAAATACACCGGTTGTTGTAGAATCGATTGTTTGATTGGTATCAACTGGACTGGGACCTACGTATTGGCTTGAGAAGTTTTGAGGTGAGTTGATATAACCCTTTACTAAAGTAGTTTAACTCACAAAAGCATACACACAAAGTGTTTGATGAATTGCATAAGAGAGTTAATATATACTTAATTGGAGTAGTAAGTGTGAGCACGTGATTTTTGCCTTACTCGAGAAGTACTCCCAGAAAATTCAAAAAGAAAATAGTTTCGTGTTGGGCATGCTTTGTGTGATTTTGTGTTATTTTTATTTTTTGTGTGCACGTTTATTTATTTAAATTAAAAATACAAAAATATATGCTAAGTTTTGCATTTTTAGTGTTTGATATCGAAGTCATGTGATTTACATTTTAGGCAATATGTAATTGTGTACGTTAATTGTAGTAAAAAATAGCGGTGTTATAGGTTAGTATATGCATATGTGTGTATATATATATATATATATGTATATATATACATATATATATATATATACACCTACACATATAATATCCGATCTGGGCCAAATTCAGTCTAAAAGCCAGGCCCAAACGGATTTCTTCTAACCTAGCCCAAATACCCGTCCAGCCTCAGCCTGTATAACACTTGATCTGGACCGTTGGATTTTATTATCCAACGGCCCAGATTAATCCTTTAATTCTAATATGCATTCAGCCTAAGACTTGACCAAACGACGCCGTTTGGTTTAAGTGAGAAGATCCTGATCGTTGATCAAGTTTGATCCAACGATCAGGATTTAACTACTCAAAACATATATAAGCTCATTTCCATACCCCGCCCCCCCTTAGCCAGACCCCTCCTCTATCGTCTCTCTCAGAGACAGGCCCAGACCCACCTTCCCCCACCGCACTCCGCCGGCCGGAAATCGCCTCCGCCGGCGGAAGTAGGCCAAACCAACCCAAACTAATACCAAAATCTTCCCCTCCCTTCCCCCATTACGGATCCGGCATTAGTTAGCTTCGAATGTTAGTCAAACGCTTCGAACATCAATCCGAAGTTCGTCGGAATCTGAGAGTTCATCCCAAACCATTTCAAAATCACACCACAGCCTCCCCATACCTCCCTCATACCCCCATTAACCTTGGTTCAACTCGAATCTGGCCGGAGTTGGAAAAACCCCAAATCCCACTCACATGAACCCTAGAAATCCAAAACGGGTTCTCCGTTCAAATTGATTAGAGATTGAGGTCTAATGGACCTTAATCTAGGTGTTCTCAACCGAGAACACCCCGATTAAGGCCCATTTTGGCTTCAATAGTTCAAGACCGAGGTCGATCCTGGGCCACTGTTGATTTCGGAGGTATTCTTTCCCCTTTCCCTTCTCCTAGTCTCAGCTAGTCCTATGTGATATTCATTTATGTGATATTTCTTTTAGCTTTCCAATTTTTTTTAAAAAAAAAAAACTTGCTGATTCTACTCTTCAAGACCTTTTATTTGGTCGATTCTTTCCGTGTTCAGTAGTTAAAATGAATCGTATATTCAGTTCGATTAAGGTCGTCAAGCATTTAATTCGTATTCGATTTGGCTCCTTGATTCCGCTTGAAGCATATTGAATCTGTAGGTCACTCATTTGATATCCATTGTGTATGTTTGTCGTCAACTAATCAATGTGGTAGAATAGTTTCGTATGTTAGGAGTTAAATTGGTTGTTTGACTGATTGTTCATTATGAAATAGGAATTGAATTGGTTTGATTGGTTTGAATTAAAATAGGACTATGAATTGTACTCCTGGTAGTTTCTGCAAAGCATTAAGCTGATAGGTCTGTTATTAACTAAGTAAAGTAATAGATTAATGAGGGCTGATGACTGTGCAAAACACTGGCAGTCAAGTAGGAATCACATGGGCACACCTGAATGTTAATGTCATGACTGCCAGTGCACTGGTTGATAAAATAATGGTATAAGGCACTTATAGTGGGCTGGCAGAGCATGGGCTAGGCAAAGGGATGGGTCTGCCCAGGGGAATATACTGGACTGGCAGGCAGAGCATGGGCAGGGGGTGTTTGTTGATTATTGTATGTTAGAATTTCTGATTCTCTTGGCTGGGGGGAGTTCATTTTTAACTATAAGTATAAGAGACTTGGAGAGCAAAAAGATAGACAGTGAGAATTGGAGAGAACCAGGGTAATTGGAGAGAAAAGAACATTGAAATACATACAGTAAGGGCTGAGAGTGCACATACACAAGAATATAGATAGAGAAAGCTAGTAAGTATAGGCCAAGAGACTGTTTCGATTGGCCTTTGGGTACTGTTTTCGTGTGTTTTAGTTGGGAGTGGCTGAGTGTTGGTCATTTGGTTGCTTGTTGTTCCTGTGTTGGTGTTATTGATCTCCTGCTGCATTGCTACTGCTGTGATTGAGTTTGTTGCTGCCTGGGGTTGTTGTGTGGTTGTTGTTGGTCCTTTAGTTGTGGTTGTCTCTGCTGTTAGTCCTTAGCTCACATGCTACTGTTGTTGGTTTGCTTCACTGGTGGGATTTTGTTGCTGTGATTGCATCTCGGCTTTTGTTTTGGTTCTATCTTCTGGTTGTTGCCTGGTGTTGTTTGCTGTGGTGTGTCGATTGGTTGTTAATCCTGCTGTTGGGATTGTTGTTGGCCACTGGTTGCTGTTATTCTTTTGGTTGTTGCTGTTGCTGTGCATATAGTGGCAGTAACTGCCACTGGTTGCTGTTGGTCTGCTGTTTGCTGTGTTTCACCGGCTTAACTGATCTCCCTTCTCTTGCTTTGACAATTTCCAGGTATTTCACTACTGCCTGAAGTTGTAGACATGAATGGAAGCAATGAAACTTAGTTAAATACATGTGTACTCATTAAGGAGAACCCGAATATGTAATAAGCTGTATGTGTTGTAAACTGTGTTAACTTCATATTTCCCTAGCCTGTTATAGTAGAAATGGTCTATGGGAAACACATTATGCAATAGATAGATGAATCGGTGAAATACATATTGTTATAGGTGTCAATTTGTTCAAGTTAAAAGTGTATAATAACTAACACCCAGTGTAGAAGTAAATAGAAGCATAATGATGGTAGTTTGATCGAAAATTATGAATTAGTAAGTACCACGCTCAATGTTCAAGTAGTTAATTGTAACAATAAGCGTGTAAATCCTGTTTTGTCTATAGTTCGTTCAAAAAGGGGAATCATGACGATTGAGGTATCACTCCGTTGCTATTAGATTATCAGTACACTTTAGCTCGTGTATGTCTACTATGATCTAGATCCTTTACACGAAAGCTGGTTATCAATTAGATTAGATTAAAATCGGAAACATGTTCAATATTCTTTCCTTAAATAAAACAAAAGTTTTCCGTTGACTAAATTAGCTTAGCCGATTTGAATAAAAATTTAAGTTTAAGTAGTTTAAGAGCATAGTAAAGAGGAAATCGTCTTCTAGCGTTCAATTTTGAGTCGGGGCTCTATTGAATGGCCCAAGTAAAAGAAAGTATCGAACTAGTAGGTAATGATAAACGATTAACATTTTTTGTTAGAGATAAATCAAGTAGAGAATATAGTTCATCTTAGGCTCGGCCCCAATAATAATGAGATGAGCCTCGCCAAACGCAAATATACAATCGCGGGGCCCTCTAATCAGTTGTGGTGAAAACTTAGCCTTGGAAAGACCGTTTAGTTAATTTCACGGTCTTTTCCGAAGTTAATAAAGACGGTAGACTCTTTAGGCACGACTTGAAATAAAATTACTTTCCTGAATACGGGTGTGCATTTATGTGACCCGAATCTTACTCTCGGCGAAACTGAAATACATTAGAGTCGCAGGCGTACTGGTTACGGTGCGGCTCGAAATGTGTTTTCGTATCGTCGCAATTCTTCTAAAAAATAAGAGCGGAACATTGAAAGCACATAGTTAAAATATATAAAAGAATCAGATAGAAACAAAAATTGCAATTGAGCGACCGTGCCAAAACCACGGAATCCGGGAGTGCCTAACACCTTCTCCCGGGTTAACAGAATTCCTTATCCAGATTTCTAGTTTCGCAGACTGTATTACAGAGCCATAAATTTCCTCGGTTTCGGGATTAAACCGGTGACTTGGAACACCATTATTTTTCCAAGTGGCGACTCTGAATTAAATAAACTAATCCCGTCCCGATTGTCCTTTAATTGGAAAAACTCCCTCGCGTCCTCGCGGGTGCGTAAAAAGGAGGTGTGACAGCTCTGGCGACTCTGCTGGGGATAATGCCTCTGAACTTCGGTTTAGGGTTTAAGAATTCGAGCTCAGTTAAATTGTTGTTTTGTCTATATCTGATTTTACCACATGTTTAATTAACATACTACATGTCTACCGCTTTGATACTAGTCGCACTGTACATACAAACTGTTATATGTTTACCGCTTTGATATTACGTGAACTGTATATAAAACTGTGCCGCAAACCATTCACTTCTCACCCCCGGGGATGTGCTCACTGGTTGAGACTCCCTATTCTGTTAGTGTCATACCCGAAATAATGAAGAGGCTCGGAAAGTTTCTAAGCCGGTTGGCCTTTTGGTTCTCGGAAAGGAGCTCCTTCCTCAACTCGAGTTGTCCGCTCGGGTACACAGTCTAGAACACATACCCAGGTTTTTAAACTTAGAATAACGTGACTTCATGCCGGATCCCTAGTAGGAACGCTTATTTGCATCATGTTGCATTTGACTTAGGGGACTCAACACAGGGGTTGGGTCCGGCTAGGACAGGCAACCTGAAATAAAAAAAAAAGATCATCCTGTCACACCTCTTTTTTACCGCACCCGCGAGGGTGCAAAGAGTTTTTCCAATTAAAGGACAATCGAGATGGGATTTATTAAAAAAAGGGAAACAGTGTGGGTAAATAGATATTTTCAAAAAATACAAAAATGGGTCTTACCAACAAAACCAATAGTTTGTTAACAAGAGACAACGGAAGGTTGACTTTGACAACAATGGGTTTCTTAACAAAATGTGTTTTTTTTTCGGTCAATAAAAGAAAATGCGTTTCTTAATAAAATGTGTTTTCTTTGTCGGCAAATAAAAGAAAATGTGTTTTCTTAACTAAATGTGTTTTCTTTGTCGGTCAATAAAAGAAACAGTTTGTCTTGCCGGGCCGAACTACGCAAGTTTGATTCTCACCGGAGGTGAGATACGTAGGCAACCCCCGTCGGGTCCAACTTGCCATTTTTCAAAAAGTAAATACCAAAATCTGTAAATTTTGAAAAATTATTGCCAGCCAAAATGATCGTTTTCTTTAAATAAATGTGCAGGATGAGCACGATTCAAAATGAACCCTTTTCACTCATGACTAAAATTCCGGTACAAATACGGCTATGGTGGAATGATCTAGGCCAAGGAGGACAGGATGAGGTTAAAAAGTATTTGAAAGGTCTCACGGGTCCGCTTGAAATAAAACCCCGGGGGGACATCATAAGAGCCTTAGTCACATATTGGGACTCCGCGCACAATGTCTTTCACTTCTCGGACTTCGAGCTCACCCCAACTGTTGAGGAAATGACCGGATACATTGGAAACACCGATATACCATTGGGGCATCAATATCTAATCGCCCCCAGGGTTGTCGCCGTACATCGGTTTTTAGATTCACTGAAGACGGCCAGAACGGTGCGTAACCCGGATCTAGCACGAGGGTGTTGTACTTTGAACTTCATTTATCAAAGGTACGGTCATGCGGGAGGTTTCGACGACCCAGAAAACAAATTATGCAGCAAGGGTAATCGCCCGAAATGGGAGGAGCACAGACGAGTTGCTTTCATGATAGCCTTTTTAGGACTCGTGGTATTCCCGAGGAAAGACGGGAACATTGATATAAAGTTGGCCGGAGTCGTCAGTACTTTGCTTGACCAAAGCGAGAGCACTCTTGCTCCTATGATACTGTCAGACATATATCGAGCCCTCACGATCTGCAAAGCCGGGGGAGATTTTTTCGAAGGCTGTAATTTACTGCTGCAAATGTGGATGATCGAGCACCTGTGTCGCCGCACCCAATTCTTGAGATATGGTCTAGTTGAGAAAACTTGCATAAGCGAATTCTATACAAGGATTGATAGGGTCGTCTTACCTGAAGGAACATTGGCATGGAGGGCATACTTTCAGGCTCTCAACGCAAGCCAAATACAATGGACGTTGGGTTGGTTGCAGATAGACAGAATCGTGTACATGCCAGCAGCTAGGTCCCCCTTTCTCTTAATGGGACTTAAAAGCATTCAACCTTATGCGCCCCATCGGGTGTTGAGACAGCTCGGGAGGTGCCAGATAGTACCCAAAGAAGAAGACCTGAGTACCCAGGTTATTGAAATTGGTCCCGATGGTCAATTCCCAGAAGCGAGGGTCCGCCAGATCTGGAGCAAATGCCAATATCTAGAGGCAAACACTTGTGTGCATGATCGAGCTAGAGGAGAGGTTGCACCTAGATATCTTACTTGGTACAAAGGAGAAACGTCGGGGGAAAGACCAGCCAAAAGACCTCACCTCAGGGAATTTGCTGAAGCGTCCCAGGACCAATGGGACTGGTTGGCTAAGGAAGAGGTTTACAAAACCAGGATTGGCAAGATAGAGCAACGGGTCCAAGATCTTCAATTTGAAAGGGATGTGCAAGCCGCCGCCAACGAAGGAGATAAAAAGAAGTTGGCGCAAGAAAATGACTTTATGAGAGCTCAAATCCAGCAAATGAAAAGGGATGCTGACAGACAGTTGAGGAGTCGGGCAGACGAAAAATTGATAAAGGGTTTGAAAAGCCAAGTTGCCGATGTCCAAAGAGAATTGGAAGAGTCTAAGGCCCAAACAATGAGGATCCGAGCTAGCTGGAGAAAGGAGGCACATCAACATGCACTTCACCTACAACGGGTGGAAGAGGATTACACTGATATCATCACCAGTTTAAGGGAAGCAAATGTTGTCCTCAGAGAGCGGGTTTTTAAGCAAGCCCAAGATGCCAGAGCAGACCTCGACCGTTGCCACAACTTGATGGCTCGGCTGCAAGAACAAATAGACAGGCTCCTAGACCAGGTCACCAACAACGCTCGAAGATTGGGGGCGAAAAACCAGCAGATAGAGCGGCTACTCGGAGAAAGGTACATGATCAGGGACAGGATTGGAGAAATCGGGCACTATGTTACCATGAAGTGCCTAGCTTGTGAAAGAATGCCCCGCGCCGACCTTTTCGCTTCAGTTATGGGTTATGTTCATCGGATCATGGAAGAGTTAAGGGAACTACACAAGGACCTCACACCAAGGCCCGCGGCAAGGCCGAATGATGCCTCGCGGGCCCCCAAGGATTTTAGGGCATTAGATTTTTGATTGAAAATGTATTTTGAAATGTTGAGTCAAGCTAGTTGGCATTTTTATCTTTACTTTCCCAAGTCAAGCATTTTCTTTTGTTTTGTTGATTGTTGTAAGACGTGTTTTGTAACTACACGGTTTTATTTGATATAAAAGTTACTGAATTTTGCCACAATCTTGTTACCAGAACTACGCTCGGTCTGATTCACGCGGGGTCGTGATACGTAGGCAATCCACATAAGATTCGACCACCACTAAAAAGAAAGAAAAAGAATCCAAAGGTTAAATAACAATAAGGCTTGCAAAGATAGTCGAAAAAGAAAAAAAAAGGGGAAAAAGAAAAAAGAAAAAGAAAAGAAAAAGGGCCGGAATGACGCATGTTAAGAGTACATGTAGAAAGGGTTATTTGGTTAGGTGCATTGCATCCAACGTGCTATAACATATCTGTCAAACTCGGTGAACTAACAAGTTTGTTGCATTTCCAGAAAGTTTAGCAGTTGGTTTGACAGAATATACTGGCCAGCCATCACTACCGTACTAGATCCAAAGGACCGATTACAGTAAGCATGTCTAGTTCTGGCAAGAGTCTCGAGGAAGAAAAATCCGAGCTACAAATCATGAAAGAAGAGGTAGGCCGGTTAAAACAACAGATAACAGAGATGCACCTGGCCTGGGCCAGGGAACAGTCTTCACCAAACCGCCCTACTCTCGCCTCAGCTCCGGAACATCCGCCCATCGATCCTTCAACAAGCGCCCCGAGCTATCCATACTTTCAGGGGGAAAATCCATATGCCACCCACATTCCACCAGCCAAACCAAATCCTCCTCCAGTCACCCCTGTTTTTGTAGCACCTCCACCTGCTCCTCTGCAAAGGCCGGCCAGCGAGCCATATGTTCAGATCCACGACAACTCTTACTATCCTCCAGAGCCTACCTTTAGGGGCTCCCGAACCACAATCACATACACCTCGCCTGGGACAATCCGGCAGAGCCGGAAAAACACTTCCAAAGTTCGGAGCACGAGGAAGTTGCCGGAAAAGTTAAAAGCCTGGAGCGTCCTTGAGGAACATGCACGGTTTAGGCAACCAGGTCGGCGTCGCCTATAAGGATCTGTGTCCATTTCCGGACGTCCAGTTGCCAGGAGGATTTAAAATGCCCAAATTCGACCTATACGAGGGGCATGGTGACCCAGTGGCCCACCTGCGGGGGTTTTGCAATAAAATGAGAGGGGCCGGAGGACGGGACGAGCTTCTAATAGCCTACTTCGGCCAGAGTCTGGGAGGATCGGCGTTGGAGTGGTACACTAGACAGGATCCCAGTAGATGGTTTACGTGGGATGATCTGGCTCAAGCTTTTATCGGCCAGTTCCAGTACAATCTTGAGATAATCCCCGACCGTCTATCATTGCTAAAATTAGAGAAGAAGCCTGCTGAAAGCTTCAGGGAATTTGGTTTCCGATGGAGGGAACAGGCGGCCAGGGTGGATCCACCGATGAGAGAGAGCGAGATGGTGGACTACTTCTTGCAGACATTAGAGCCCACCTACTTCGGACATCTGGTAACGTCCGTAGGCAAATCATTCACCGAGGTGATAAAAATGGGGGGTATGATCGAGGAAGGTTTGAAGGCCAACAAGATCATGAGCTACTCAGCATTGAAAGCCACCACTCAGGCTATCCAAAGTGGTACTGGAGGAGTACTGGGGAAAAAAAGGAGAGAGGAAGTTGCGGCCGTCGAGTCCGGGGCATGGTTCAGAAATAGAGGCCCCGCACCCCAATATAGCCCACCCCAGCCTCACCACCAAAATTACCCCCACAACCCATATAGCTAC
This sequence comes from Nicotiana noctiflora, assembly GCA_032618575.1. Classification (NCBI taxonomy): domain Eukaryota; kingdom Viridiplantae; phylum Streptophyta; class Magnoliopsida; order Solanales; family Solanaceae; genus Nicotiana; species Nicotiana noctiflora. The sequence continues at coordinate 133,443 of JASVEL010010437.1, read as the reverse complement.
CCGCCACATTACTATCCCGCACCTGATCCTCATTTTACTGTCCACCATGCACAGTCATATTCTGCACCTCCCGCTCATACGCCGTGGCGTGCACCAAACCCCCAGAACAATCATCCACCCCCAAGAGCTTACAGAAACCCCTCGGGCGCGAGTTTCCGTCCGAACCAGGCATTCAGGGGCGACAGGGCGCCGAGGCCAAAGACTTTCACTCCCTTAGGAGAGTCTTACACTAGTCTGTTCCACCGGTTAAAGCAGGTAGGGTTGCTGAATCCGGTTGAAGCTAAGCTGCCAAACCCTCTTCCGAAGAACCTGGACCATTCAGTAAATTGTGCCTACTGCTCGGGATGTCCGGGACATGATACAGAAAAGTGTTGGAGGCTGAAGACGGCCATCCAGGAGCTCATTGACACCCGCAGGATCGAGGTCCAGACTCCAACAGAGCCCAACATCAATCAAAACCCGCTTCCAACTCATCATGAGACCCATATGATCGAGTTGGTACGGGCGGAGGAAGAAAAGGAGAAAGCCTCTCAGACTGTAATGATGATTAAGTCTAGCGGGGCAGGAACGAGAAAAGGGCCAAGCTTTGATGAGTCGCCCGGTTGCAAGAAAGACATACCAGGAGAGTCGGAAGCAGGAAAGGAAAGCGTGAACGAAGTACCGGTGAAGCCGGCCAAGATAGTTGTACCAGGGGCAGCAATCAAGCCCATCTTGACAGTAGCAGGCGTTCGAATGGATCCTTTCATCATCCAGCCGGCAACACAGTTGCCAGTAACTGATAGCCGGGCTGTCCCATGGAATTATGCTCGGATTACAACGACCTACAGAGGAAAGGAGGTGAAAGAGGAAGTTTGTGAAGCCCAGGGGTTGACCCGCTCGGGGAGATGTTTTGCCCCTGCGGAATTGAGGAAGACCACTCCGGCAGTATTGAAAAAGCCGGTCACCGATGAAGAAGCAGAAGAATTCTTGAAAAAGATGAAGCTGCACGACTACTCCGTCTTAGAGCAGTTGAAGAAGACTCCGGCGCAAATATCATTGCTATCCTTGCTGATACATTCGGAAGAACATCGGCAAGCATTGATGAAAGTCCTGAATGAGGCACATGTACCGGATAAAATCTCAGTGAGCCATTTGGAGAAGATCACCAATCGGATCTTCGAAGCAAATCGGATCACCTTCACCGATGACGAGTTGCCTGAGGAAGGCACTGAGCATAACAAGGCTTTATATCTTACGGTGAAGTGTGAAGAGGCGGTGGTTACCAAAGTCCTTGTCGATAATGGGTCCAGTGCTAACATTTGTCCTCTCTCTACACTGGGCAAATTAAAAGTAGACATCGGCAGGGGTACGCGAGAACAGGGTATGTGTTCGAGGATTTGACGGAGGAGGCAAAGCATCGGTTGGTGACATAGTGCTAATCTTGACAATTGGGCCAGTGGAGTTCACCATGGAATTCCAGGTGCTGGACATGGTGGTGTCATATAACCTCCTAATAGGGCGACCATGGATTCATGCCGCAAGAGCAGTTCCATCCAGCTTACACCAGCTCGTCAAGTTTGAATGGGACCAGCAGGAGATCGTCGTCCATGGAGAGAACGATCCACAATCAGGCACCATCATTCCCTTTGTTGAAACAGAAGAAGATGTCGGGCCGTGGGTATATCAGGTCTGCGATGTGGTGTCCGCCCACCGAGTTCCGGAAGGGGAATGTATTCCCGGCGACAGAACAATTACTGCGGATGTCATGGTGGCGCATGAAATGTTGCGACATGGTTTCGTACCCGGTAAAGGGCTAGGTGCATCTCTGCAAGGAATTATACAACCGGTATCAGGTGGTCGAAAACGTGGGAACCTTCGGCTTGGGATTCAAGCCAACATCAGAGGACATCCAGCGAGCCAAGAGGAATAAGCAGAAGACATGGGTGCTCCCGAAGCCTGTTCCACGCCTTTCCCAATCTTTTGTCAGGTCTGGAGTAAGAGGACATCCGACGACAAAGATTCCCGGTCCTATGGTCAGGCCAGACGAAGAGTTCTTAAGAAAGTTCGAGAACCTATTCACAGATGTATGTATGCTCGAAGATGGTGAAGGATCCGGTCATGCCGAGATACAATTTGTGGGACCAAAGGCAAAACTGAATAACTGGAAGGCTACTCCTCTCCCTGTCCGGAAGGAGTCTTGGTAGTTTGTCTTGGATTGTTTTTCTTTCGAAATTTTATATTGGGGGCTTGTCCCCGGAGTAAAATCCCTTTGTTTTTAGTTCATTTTTTATTTAAGTTTGCAGTTTGTTTTCCCTTTGTACAATTCCCATTAATGAAATGTGGTTCCTTCGCGTCTAATTTTGTTTATCTGTTTCCTTCTTTTTACTTTTCTGAACAGCCTTCTTGCAACTGATCTTAATGATATGGCGTGCTTAAAGATTAATCAACCCAGTCTAGAAAGTCAATCGGGTTTGGAAATAATAACACATGAAATAAGAAGTGACGAGAGTGAGTCGGAGTACGGCGATGATGAAGCCGTGGAAGAAATCGGTGAAGAATTAAGTCACTTCGAGGAAAAGCCCAAACCGAACTTAAATGATACTGAGGCCGTTAATCTAGGGAATGCTGATGACGTCAAAGAAACCCGGATAAGTGTCCATATTGAACCCAATCTGAGAGAGGAACTGATCAAAACACTCATGGAGTTTAAAGATATTTTCGCGTGGTCGTACGACGACATGCCAGGACTCAGCACTGATCTAGTGGTTCATAGATTACCCACTGATCCAGCATATCCTCCCGTCAAGCAAAAGCTGCGGAAATTCAAGACGGAGATGAGTGTGAAGATTAAGGAGGAGGTAACCAAGCAGTTGCAGGCAAAAGTCATTCGTGTCACTCGATACCCTGAATGGTTGGCTAACGTAGTGCCGGTGCCAAAGAAAGACGGAAAGATCGGGGTATGCGTGGACTATCGCAATCTCAACAAGGCAAGTCCTAAGGATAATTTCCCACTTCCCAATATCCATATCCTGATTGATAATTGTGCCGGACGCGAAATTGGATCCTTTGTGGACTGTTATGCGGGATATCATCAGATTTTGATGGACGAAGAGGACGCAGAAAAGACGGCTTTTATCACGCCGTGGGGGACTTATTGCTACCGAGTGATGCCGTTTGGTTTGAAGAATGCAGGAGCAACATATATGAGGGCAATGACTACGGTATTCCATGACATGATGCACAAGGAAATTGAGGTGTACGTGGATGATGTGATCGTGAAATCCAGACGTCAAGAGGACCATGTTGCTGACCTCAGGAAGTTCTTTCAAAGACTTCGAAGATACGACATCAAGCTCAATCCGGCCAAATGCGCATTCGGAGTTCCGTCAGGAAAGTTGCTGGGATTCATCGTCAGTCGACGGGGCATTGAGTTGGACCCATCCAAAATCAAGTGCATTCAGGAGTTACCCCCGCCGAAAAATAAAACAGAGGTAATGAGTCTGTTGGGAAGGTTGAATTACATCAGTAGGTTTATTGCCCAGCTTACGGCAACTCGTGAACCCATATTCCGCCTATTGAAGAAAGACGCCGCGATAGAATGGACGGCAGAATGTCAGGAAGCGTTTGACCGGATCAAAGGGTATCTGTCAAATCCACCCGTACTAGTTCCGCCTGAGCCAGGTAGACCCCTGATTCTTTATCTGACGATCTTGGAGAATTCGTTTGGCTGCGTACTGGGGCAGCATGATCTTACCGGCAGGAAGGAACGGGCCATTTACTACCTCAGTAAGAAATTCACGATCCACGAGGTCAAGTACACTCATCTAGAAAAGACATGTTGCGCCCTGACTTGGGTAGCCCAAAAGCTGAAACACTACTTGTCTTCTTACACCACTTACCTCATTTCGCGTTTGGATCCATTGAAGTATATTTTCCAGAAACCCATGCCTACAGGGAGGTTAGCAAAATGGCAAATATTACTCACGGAATTCGACATCATATACGTGACAAGGACGGCTATGAAAGCTCAAGCCCTGGCCGATCACTTAGCTGAAAATCCTGTTGATGACGAATACGAACCTTTGAGGACGTATTTTCCGGACGAAGAAGTATTGCAAATTGAGGGGTTAGAACTAACCAAGGATCCAGGGTGGAAGCTCTTCTTCGACGGAGCGGCGAACGCAAAGGAGTCGGAGTAGGGGCTGTGCTCATATCTGAAACAGGACATCATTATCCTGTTACTGCTCAACTGCGTTTTCATTGTACCAATAATATGGCTGAGTACGAGGCATGTATCTTGGGGTTGCGATTAGCGGTGGACATGGATGTACGGGACGTCTTGGTCTTGGGGGACTCGGACCTTCTAGTACATCAGATTCAGGGAGAATGGGAAACCAGAGATCTAAAGCTTATCCCATATCGTCAATGTTTGCATGATTTGACCAAACGCTTTCGATCGGTAGAATTCAGGCACATCCCGAGGATGCATAATGAGGTTGCCGACGCGTTGGCTACTTTAGCGTCAATGCTACATCACCCGGACAAGGTTCGTGTCGATCCGTTACATATCCAGGTCCGGAATCAACATGCTTATTGTAATGTGATAGAGGAAGAGGTGGATGGTGAGCCGTGGTTTCATGATGTCAAGGAATACCTCAGGTTAGGAGTATACCCAGAGCAAGCAACCGGAGATCAAAAGCGAGCTATTCGGCGGTTGGCGAATGGATTTTTCCTTAGTGGAGGGGTGCTGTACAAAAGAACCCCAGATTTGGGATTGTTGAGATGTATAGATGCAAGTCAAGCCACAACAGTTATGACGGATATACACTCGGGAGTTTGCGGACCACACATGAGCGGATACGTATTGGCGAAGAAGATTCTTCGAGCAGGATATTACTGGCTCACTATGGAGCGGGATTGTATAAGTTTCGTGCGAAGATGCCATCAGTGTCAGATACACGGAGATTTGATTCATTCTCCGCCGACTGAATTGCATACAATGTCGGCACCATGGCCGTTTGTCGCATGGGGTATGGATGTCATTGGACCTATTGAGCCTGCGGCTTCCAATGGTCACAGGTTCATTCTGGTAACGATTGATTATTTTACCAAGTGGGTAGAGGCCAAAACATTCAAATCAGTGACCAAGAAGGCGGTAGTGGACTTCGTACCCTCCCACATCATCTGCAGGTTTGGAATTCCAAAGATGATCATTACAGATAACGGTGCAAATCTTAACAGTGGATTGATGAAAGAGGTATGTCAACAGTTCAAGATTACACACCGAAATTCCACACCGTATCGCCCAAAAGCAAACGGTGCGGTCGAGGCAGCAAACAAGAACATAAAGAAGATATTGAGGAAGATGATAGAAGGGTCTAGGCAGGTGGCATGAAAAGTTACCATTTGCGCTGTTGGGTTATCGCACTACCGTCCGGACTTCGGTAGGTGCAACTCCCTACTTGTTGGTATACGGGACTGAAGCGGTAATACCCGCAGAAGTTGAGATTCCATCCCTCCGAATCATCGCCGAAGCTGAGATTGATGACGACGAGTGGGTCAAAACCCGATTAGAGCAATTGAGCTTGATTGATGAAAAGAGATTGACAGCAGTATGTCACGGCCAATTGTATCAAAAGAGAATGGCGAGAGCATATAACAAGAAGGTACGTCCCGGGAGATTTGAAGTGGGACAGCATGTGCTGAAGAGAGTTCTACCCCATCAGGCCGAAGCGAAAGGCAAGTTCGCTCCAAATTGGCAGGGACCTTTTGTGGTGACTAGAGTATTATCCAACGGCGCTCTATGTCTGACGGATGTCGAGGGAAGATGCACCGATATGGCTATCAATTCTGATGCAGTTAAGAGATATTATGTGTAATTCTTTAATGCATTTGTCAACGTTTGGTTTCGTTTGTGTGTATTTGGCATTTTTCGGAGAATGAAATGACAGAGGCAATTTTTCTACTACCCAAACACTTTAACCTTTGTTTCCCCATTTGAGCCTTAATTATTCTTTCATATACCCTCTTTCGGAATCATCAAGGAAGATGTGTAACAGAATAGAAAAGAAACAAAAAGTAATACAAGAAAAAGTGAACTACGTTCGACCTGATTCCTCAAGAAGGATACGTAGGCGCCACACGGCTCGGTCATAATAAAATAAAAATCAAAAAAAAATCCCCCAAGCAACAAAACTGGGGCAGAAGTCATTGTTTCGTTGGAAAGATAGTGTGGATTCCGAAAGTTGTAATAAGCTAACCGTTGAGGCTAAACCCCTTTCTTCAGCCTCACGCGCAGAAACCATATCAAGAACCAGAAAGACCTCTCGATCAGCATTTGAGAAGTGCCAAGGCATGTGAATGAAAGCCAAGAGTGACATCCCGACCCTCGATTGAATTCAGGATGCACAAGCCGAAAGGGGATAACGCTCTAGAGGGAATCTCAAGGGGGATACCCCGTCGCAAGGAAAGAAAGCATAAATGAGAGAGTCTTAACGGTGAAAACCCTCGCGGGCACCTTAAGGCGAAGGAAGTTGAGAGAAGTAAATGAGAGAGTCTTAACGGTGAAAACCCTCGCGGGCACCTTAAGGCGAAGGAAGTTGAGAGAAGTAAAATGAGAGAGTCTTACGGGGAAAACCTTTATGGGCACCTTAAGGCGACGGGAGATAGAGAGAAATGAGAGAATCTCATTAGTGAAAACCCTTTGAAGGGCACTGTGAGGTGACAGGATGAGATGGGTACAAGATATCGGCATGAGACAAGGGTGGGACACCCGTTTACCTCTAGCAGGACGCGGTATCAGAAAGTGATTGACATGAATAGACTGGGTAGTTTAATCTCAAAGGCGCGGCATAACATTGGATCAGGCACACATTCAGATAAGTTTTCCTATTTTTGAGTTCAGAAAAGTTTTTCTCTTCTTTTGTCATTTGCGGTCGGTATTCTTTTCTTTTCTTTCATTTTCGAAAATTGATTTTTCAAAGCTTACTACCAAGTCTCCCAAAGCAGTATATTGAAAGTGAATAGGCATGGAACAAGGCAATGAGACAGAAGTCGTTACGATAGTGAGATTGGGATGGCAGGCCGAGTGGAAGGTTCGCAAGAATTATGGAGTATGATGGACACATGTGGCATGTCCGAAAGATGATTTCACGCAACAGATCACCGGCTTAAAAAGAGTCGGACCAAACCAAAGAGTGGAATAAAAGGAAAGATGAGAGGTCGTTCGTGGAAAAAAGCATCTTCCCAAGCAAGCGTCAACATCGTCCTCAAAGTTCGAGAGAGGCCAAGCAGCGGAAAGAGAATGGCATCAACAAGAGTGGCACGACCACTCGCGGCATTTTGAAACTAACAATTTTTCTTTGATTTAAAGCAGGAAAAGAGGGTCCGACGGCAGAAAAGCATACCGTCCAGAAGTTTATCACACTGGGGCAGAAAATTTTCTCCTGTTGCGAAAATTTTCTGGAAAGCAAGACTCAGAGGGTAAGTGTAGAAAGCAACACAAGATGGGGTGATTTTTGAGCCGGGTATCATCTCCAGCAGTTATCGGAAAATAAAACAATGGCTTCGAAATTCCTCCAGCGGTATTACATTCCATAATTTGCTCGAGGAGGCAAAAGCGTGAGTCCCGGAAAAGGTATGGGAAGAAGGAAGAGAATGAGGGGTGAAGGAAACAAAGAATACTTCCTCAGCGGCATCACCCCCAGCAGGCGAGTAAACAGTTCCAAAATATCCCCAGCAGCCAGAAGAAAAGTAACACAACCTAGGGGAAAGCAATTCCAAGACAGGATAATTCAGAAGAGAAGGTGGTCCGAGAGGTAATGCGGGAACAAGGATATGGTACAAAAGGCAAAGGAAGGTAATCGAGATAGGATGAAATCAGTGAGCAGTAGTTGAAGTCAGGGAGCCCGCCTGGAGAATGGAGTGGCGATTTAATTTTGAAGTTATAGTTGAAGTCAGGGAGCCCGCCTGGAGAATGGAGTGGCGATTTAATTTTGAAGTAGTAGTTGAAGTCAGGGAGCCCGCCTGAAGAATGGAGTGGCGATTTAATTTTGAAGTAGTTGAAGTCAGGGAGCCCGCCTGGAGAATGGAGTGGCGATTTAATTTTGAAATAGTTGAAGTCAGGGAGCCCGCCTGAAGAATGGAGTGGCGATTTAATTTTGAAGTAGTAGTTGAAGTCAGGGAGCCCGCCTGGAGAATGGAGTGGCGATTTAATTTTGAAGTCGTAATTGAAGTCGGGAAGCCCGCCTGGAGAATGGAGTGGCGATTTAATTTTGAAGTAGTAGTCGAAGTCGGAAGCCCGCCTGAAGAATGGAGTGGCGATTTAATTTTGAAGAAGTAGTTGAAGTCAGGGAGCCCGCCCGAAGAATGGAGTGGCGATTTAATTTTGAAGTAGTAGTTGAAGTCAGGGAGCCCGCCTGGAGAATGGAGTGGCGATTTAATTTTGAGGTAGTAGTTGAAGTCAGGGAGCCCGCCTGAAGAATGGAGTGGCGATTTTAATTTTGAAGTAGTAGCTGAAGTCAGGGAGCCCGCCTGGAGAATGGAGTGGCGATCTAATTTTGAAGTAGTAGTTGAAGTCAGGGAGCCCGCCTGGAGAATGGAGTGGCGATCTGTTTTAATTTGTTAGAGGAAAGCGGTAGAGTGTAACAGAAATCTTCGGCATGAATCCAAGTTCATGAGAAGAGAAGAAGCATCAGAAGGAACGCCAAGTCAGACAAGATGGCAAGGAGCGCGACAAGATCAAGTTAAAAAGGATAGATAAGAACTTGTAGTATCGTAACTTAGTCTAGCTTCTTGCTTTTGTTGCTTAGCGCGGTGTAACAAGGAAATCAGCTAAGCAGTGGTAACAGCAGTAACAGCGGCAACAGCAGTAACAGCGAGATCGCAACAGTCATGGTAGTCCCAGCTACCAGAACTTCCCGAACTACATTGACCTGATTCCCTTTTAGCCAGGGATATGTAGGAGACCTTCTGAAGCAAGGTTCGGTCAAAACTTTTCCAAAATGCTTCATACGGAGTGTTCGGATGGGCAAAAATCGCTTATATCCGCTCATTTATCTTTGCACGAAAACTCTGCGTGTTTACGCGCAAAAACATAACAGTTGTGAGCACGTGATTTTTGCCTTACTCGAGAAGTACTCCCAGAAAATTCAAAAAGAAAATAGTTTCGTGTTGGGCATGCTTTGTGTGATTTTGTGTTATTTTTATTTTTTGTGTGCACGTTTATTTATTGAAATTAAAAATACAAAAATATATGCTAAGTTTTGCATTTTTAGTGTTTGATATCGAAGTCATGTGATTTACATTTTAGGCAATATGTAATTGTGTACGTTAATTGTAGTAAAAAATAGCGGTGTTATAGGTTAGTATATGCATATGTGTGTATATATATATATATATATATGTATATATATACATATATATATATATATATATATACACCTACACATATAATATCCGATCTGGGCCAAATTCAGTCTAAAAGCCAGGCCCAAACGGATTTCTTCTAACCCAGCCCAAACACCCGCCCAGCTACAGCCTGTGTAACACTTGATCTGGACCGTTGGATTTTATTATCCAACGGCCCAGATTAATCCTTTAATTCTAATATGCATTCAGCCTAAGACTTGACCAAACGACGCCGTTTGGTTTAAGTGAGAAGATCCTGATCGTTGATCAAGTTTGATCCAACGATCAGGATTTAACTACTCAAAACATATATAAGCTCATTTCCATACCCCGCCCCCCCTTAGCCAGACCCCTCCTCTATCGTCTCTCTCAGAGACAGGCCCAGACCCACCTTCCCCCACCGCACTCCGCCGGCCGGAAATCGCCTCCGCCGGCGGAAGTAGGCCAAACCAACCCAAACTAATACCAAAATCTTCCCCTCCCTTCCCCCATTACGGATCCGGCGTTAGTTAGCTTCGAATGTTAGTCAAACGCTTCGAACATCAATCCGAAGTTCGTCGGAATCTGAGAGTTCATCCCAAACCATTTCAAAATCACACCACAGCCTCCCCATACCTCCCTCATACCCCCATTAACCTTGGTTCAACTCGAATCTGGCCGGAGTTGGAAAAACCCCAAATCCCACTCACATGAACCCTAGAAATCCAAAACGGGTTCTCCGTTCAAATTGATTAGAGATTGAGGTCTAATGGACCTTAATCTAGGTGTTCTCAACCGAGAACACCCCGATTAAGGCCCATTTTGGCTTCAATAGTTCAAGACCGAGGTCGATCCTGGGCCACTGTTGATTTCGGAGGTATTCTTTCCCCTTTCCCTTCTCCTAGTCTCAGCTAGTCCTATGTGATATTCATTTATGTGATATTTCTTTTAGCTTTCCAATTTTTTTTAAAAAAAAAAAACTTGCTGATTCTACTCTTCAAGACCTTTTATTTGGTCGATTCTTTCCGTGTTCAGTAGTTAAAATGAATCGTATATTCAGTTCGATTAAGGTCGTCAAGCATTTAATTCGTATTCGATTTGGTTCCTTGATTCTGCTTGAAGCATATTGAATCTGTAGGTCACTCATTTGATATCCATTGTGTATGTTTGTCGCCAACTAATCAATGTGGTAGAATAGTTTCGTATGTTAGGAGTTAAATTGGTTGTTTGACTGATTGTTCATTATGAAATAGGAATTGAATTGGTTTGATTGGTTTGAATTAAAATAGGACTATGAATTGTACTCCTGGTAGTTTATGCAAAGCATTAAGCTGATAGGTCTGTTATTAACTAAGTAAAGTAATAGCTTAAGGAGGGCAAATGACTGTGCAAAACACTGGCAGTCAAGTAGGAATCACATGGGCACACCTGAATGTTAATGTCATGACTGCCAGTGCACTGGTTGATAAAATAATGGTATAAGGCACTTATAGTGGGCTGGCAGAGCATGGGCTAGGCAAAGGGATGGGTCTGCCCAGGGGAATATACTGGACTGGCAGGCAGAGCATGGGCAGGGGGTGTTTGTTGATTATTGTATGTTAGAATTTCTGATTCTCTTGGCTGGGGGGAGTTCATTTTTAACTATAAGTATAAGAGACTTGGAGAGCAAAAAGATAGACAGTGAGAATTGGAGAGAACCAGGGTAATTGGAGAGAAAAGAACATTGAAATACATACAGTAAGGGCTGAGAGTGCACATACACAAGAATATAGATAGAGAAAGCTAGTAAGTATAGGCCAAGAGACTGTTTCGATTGGCCTTTGGGTACTGTTTTCGTGTGTTTTAGTTGGGAGTGGCTGAGTGTTGGTCATTTGGTTGCTTGTTGTTCCTGTGTTGGTGTTATTGATCTCCTGCTGCATTGCTACTGCTGTGATTGAGTTTGTTGCTGCCTGGGGTTGTTGTGTGGTTGCTGTTGGTCATTTAGTTGTGGTTGTCTCTGCTGTTAGTCCTTAGCTCACATGCTACTGTTGTTGGTTTGCTTCACTGGTGGGATTTTGTTGCTGTGATTGCATCTCGGCTTTTGTTTTGGTTCTATCTTCTGGTTGTTGCCTGGTGTTGTTTGCTGTGGTGTGTCGATTGGTTGTTAATCCTGCTGTTGGGATTGTTGTTGGCCACTGGTTGCTGTTATTCTTTTGGTTGTTGCTGTTGCTGTGCATATAGTGGCAGTAACTGCCACTGGTTGCTGTTGGTCTGCTGTTTGCTGTGTTTCACCGGCTTAACTGATCTCCCTTCTTTTGCTTTGACAATTTCCAGGTATTTCACTACTGCTTGAAGTTGTAGACATGAATGGAAGCAATGAAACTTAGTTAAATACATGTGTACTCATTAAGGAGAACCCGAATATGTAATAAGCTGTATGTGTTGTAAACTGTGTTAACTTCATATTTCCCTAGCCTGTTATAGTAGAAATGGTCTATGGGAAACACATTATGCAATAGATAGATGAATCGGTGAAATACATATTGTTATAGGTGTCAATTTGTTCAAGTTAAAAGTGTATAATAACTAACACCCAGTGTAGAAGTAAATAGAAGCATAATGATGGTAGTTTGATCGAAAATTATGAATTAGTAAGTACCACGCTCAATGTTCAAGTAGTTAATTGTAACAATAAGCGTGTAAATCCTGTTTTGTCTATAGTTCGTTCAAAAAGGGGAATCATGACGATTGAGGTATCACTCCGTTGCTATTAGATTATCAGTACACTTTAGCTCGTGTATGTCTACTATGATCTAGATCCTTTACACGAAAGCTGGTTATCAATTAGATTAGATTAAAATCGGAAACATGTTCAATATTCTTTCCTTAAATAAAACAAAAGTTTTCCGTTGACTAAATTAGCTTAGCCGATTTGAATAAAAATTTAAGTTTAAGTAGTTTAAGAGCATAGTAAAGAGGAAATCGTCTTCTAGCGTTCAATTTTGAGTCGGGGCTCTATTGAATGGCCCAAGTAAAAGAAAGTATCGAACTAGTAGGTAATGATAAACGATTAACATTTTTTGTTAGAGATAAATCAAGTAGAGAATATAGTTCATCTTAGGCTCGGCCCCAATAATAATGAGATGAGCCTCGCCAAACGCAAATATACAATCGCGGGGCCCTCTAATCAGTTGTGGTGAAAACTTAGCCTTGGAAAGACCGTTTAGTTAATTTCACGGTCTTTTCCGAAGTTAATAAAGACGGTAGACTCTTTAGGCACGACTTGAAATAAAATTACTTTCCTGAATACGGGTGTGCATTTATGTGACCCGAATCTTACTCTCGGCGAAACTGAAATACATTAGAGTCGCAGGCGTACTGGTTACGGTGCGGCTCGAAATGTGTTTTCGTATCGTCGCAATTCTTCTAAAAAATAAGAGCGGAACATTGAAAGCACATAGTTAAAATATATAAAAGAATCAGATAGAAACAAAAATTGCAATTGAGCGACCGTGCCAAAACCACGGAATCCGGGAGTGCCTAACACCTTCTCCCGGGTTAACAGAATTCCTTATCCAGATTTCTAGTTTCGCAGACCGTATTACAGAGCCATAAATTTCCTCGGTTTCGGGATTAAACCGGTGACTTGGAACACCATTATTTTTCCAAGTGGCGACTCTGAATTAAATAAACTAATCCCGTCCCGATTGTCCTTTAATTGGAAAAACTCCCTCGCGTCCTCGCGGGTGCGTAAAAAGGAGGTGTGACAGTAAGTATCTATTAGCTTAGAATTAATTTCTAATTAAAATTTAGATGATTAGTTGGATATATATGTATAAATTTCAAATTTGTTTTATGTTATTCTTTATACTTAATTGGAGTAGTAAATACCTATTAGTCTAGAATTATTTTCTAGCTAATGTTTAGATGATTATTTGGCTTTACGTGCATAAATTTCAGATTTTTATGTTATTTATATATGCCATTTTCATGTTGAAAATTTATGATGGATCAAGAACTTTTATAAATACTTTTGAATATTTATTTAATTCTACATTACACTAAGGTAACCAGTATGAGTATGTATAAAAGATTTAGACCTGAAAAGTCACAAGAAGAAGTTTTAGAAAGAAAAGATTTTTGGGAGTATCCTTTATTCTGAGAAGGGGTCGTCGTCCAGGCCTAGGGTCCTGACCAAGGCGTTGACTTCCTGAAACTACTTGTTCCAAAGTAGGGAGCACACGAGCCGAGGGTCTCGTTGCTGAGAATGTACTTAGCCATACTAAGGTATGATACATGAGCACTGAGAACCATGAAGCGAGTGGCACCTCGTGGATTGGGCCTATTCGATCAGGTTGGGATCGAACCTGTGCCGATCACACGGTGATTGAGATAGAATTAAGTGAGGATAGTTGGAACTCCCAAAGTATAAAGTGAAGTATTTTTATCAAGAAAGAAAAAGAAAATAATTTTCTATTATGCAATTATTTATAATTATTCTTATAAGCTTTATGTTTTACATGCATTTAGAACCTATGCTCATAATGTATATATTATTAAAGTTTCTCCCCCTGTTGTTGAGACTTACTAAGTACAATGGATGGTACCGATGTTCTCTTTTGGGAACCTACGTTGGTCTGCGGTACAACGTAGGAACCGGATTTACAGGCGAGCAGGCTACGAGTTAGGACTTACTCTCCTCCCAGTACTATTGGTGAGCTCCACTTTTGTTCGTGGATTATTCCTTAGAGTCATTTTTATTTAGCTTTTTCTTTGTTTATTTAGAGAACTGGCCAGGAAGTCTCAAATCCTGAACAATGCGTCAGTTTATTAGTAGAGGCTTCATAGACATAGTCGTTGGATTGAGAGTCATAAATTACTTTATAATAACTTAGCAGAAATTTTAGTAGTTACTATGAATAAAGCTTTGGAGTTGATCTATTTAAATATTTGACTTAATCAAAAGTATTTGTTTAGAGTATTGCTTTGTTGCATATAATGTTTGGAGTTATAAGAGGCTTGATAAGCAGAGATGGTTCGCTCGGTCATGTTTAGTGATCGAGTGCCGGTCTTGGCTTGTTCAGAAAATGGGTCGTGACAAAAGCCTGCGTACATATTACCCTCCACAGACCCCACCATGTGGGACTATACTGGGTAGGTATTGTTGTTTGTTATTGAAAAGAATAATGTCCATCTTGGAGAATGAAAGATTGAATTCTACAATATTCATGTAAGTTTTTTACAGAATATCTCTCAAAATTACAGTACTTTTATAGCTCTTTTTATATTAGCCGAATCCCCACACCCGTATCCATATCCGGTTCCGCATCCCCGAATCTTAAAATTTAGATTTTGCAGAAGCCGATACTCGGATCCGTCCTCGTATCAGATACCCGCACCCGAGTCCGAGCAACATAGTATTTGTGGCCTCGATCAAATTTCTGTCATGTTTTTGGACTGGATAGTATGATTAGATAGGGTCCAAGAGGCCTCGGGTGAGTTTCGGATGGACTATGGGCCATTTCGCGTTTTGGATTGTTGTTTCTGGTGCATGGTGCTTCCTTCTTCGCGATCAAGAAGAAAAGGATCGTGCTTGTGAAGGTCTTTTAGGCATTTGGCAGTTTGTACTTCGCATTCGCGAAGCTTTGGGCGGCAATGTATCGCGGTCGCAAGGGAGATACCACGATCACGTAGAAGGTTAGGTGGGAAGGGTAGCAGGTGTTCCCGAGGGTTTGGTCGTGCATAGAAATTATTGGAAATCGTGAGATTTTTTAAGAAACCTAAAATTTGGTATTTTTGGGTTTTGGCCATGAAATTGGACATGAACTTTGGAATAAATCATATATTTGAGGTTATGGCGTCATGGCTAAAGTTTATCTTCGAAAATTTTCAAAATTCAGACACATTATGGATAGATTTGACTTATTAACTTTTCGATCGGAGCTAGAAATTATTATAAATTGGTTAATTATGGGTGTTGGAGAATATTTTTATTGGGTTGCATGTTGTTTGACTAGTTTCGGATTGATGGCCATCGGTTTGATGTGTTACAGATGTGTTGGAGCCGGTAATGGAACTTTGGATCGAGGTAGGAAAAATTAATCCGTAGGTATTAAATTGTATTATGCTACTCGTTGTGGGTATTACGTACGCACGAGGTGACGAGAGTCCTTACGTAGCTAAAAGCGTGTTAATGTCCTCGTAGACTTAGGACTTATCATGTAATATTTGACTTAGTTGAACACAATTGCTAGCTTAATTACTTGAACATATAATTGGAATTATTGGGAATATGTTAGGACGATCTTTATCACCTTGAGTTGGTTGATGAGATATTTGATAGAAGGTAAAAATCATGTTTACCTTATGCTAGCCATGTTCACTTTATGCTCCTGCACTTGCGTTGCAAACACATAGCTCATAGTTTGATAAGTTTCTTCCTTACATGTGGATTGGATCGAACGCCTCGATAGTAGATTGAGATGCATCTCTGGTTCACGCCGGTCAACCTTTGGCAGTGTACACACCACTCTAGATCGGGTCGTACGACCTCGGCATAATCGTGCGTGATAACGCTAGCAGTCCGGATATTCATGAGATTTTCCTTTATTTGAGGTATGGCATTTATATGGTATCCCTTACTCGTTTGTGATTGCATTTGATAATTCTGATCTATTGAGATAGCTTAAGATATTTGAGAGATTTATATCGTCAAAGAAATGTTGGACGATTACGCTAGTTACCATTTTTACGTCGTTATTATTGTTGTGATTCATATATGTTGTGATTTTATCATACGTATTTATTGGGCCACTAGTAAGTGTCGACGTCGACTCCTCGTTACTACTTCTACGTGAATAGACTAGATACTTATTGGGTACGTGTTAATTTACGTACTTATGCTACACTCCTGCCTCAAATGTGCAAGATCTGACAGGTTAATTTGGTGGTCATCTTGGCGCGTAGACGCAGCTGCTGAGGAGAATTTTGGGTTACGTATCGCAGCCTAAGAGTCTCCATCGTAATATTTACTTTATCATGTCTAATTTATATTTCAGACATATGTTGTATTATTATTGTACTCCTTAATAATTATTCATGCACTTGTGACATCAGATTTTGGGAAGTTCTAGAATTTGTTTATGGTTTGCTTAACATCGACACACTTTTACTTTATATTTTATTTAAATTGTATGTATTTACGACTTTTAACACATTGTATGTCTATATCTAATAAGATTCATGATTTCAATAATAATAAATAAATATTTAAGTTGGTAGTTCACTGTTGGCTTGCCTAATGGTGACTTTCGACGCCAACTACAACCTCTAGTGGGTTTTAGGTCACGACAGAAGAGACTTGCTTTTGTAATAAATATCGCAGCGTAAAACAAACCTTGTCCCATCATGATATTTGTTGATTCATGCTAAATCTTCTGAAGAGTACCAACTTTGTTACTCTCCGTGTACAAATTGCTTATTCAATAATTAAATGATCATCAAGTTACTAGGAAAAATTTGCAAACTGTCTTTTTAAGCCTTTGTTTTTTCTGGGTTGTTGATATTTGATGTTCCATATACGAAGCAGTTCAATGATATGAAGGCAGATGCATAAGGTCTATTAGTCTTTTTGTAGGCATGAAAGTGAAGAGGTTCCATTTTCCATTTATTAAATAGTGTACCCCTGAATTTTCAGTGCTAAGAGAGATATAACATAAGTGACCCTGTAATTTGCTTTAATTAACTATTCGCTCTTCTTAACAGAGAAACCCAAATTAAGCAGATATAACAACATCACTGCCAGCATTGAATATATATATGTGTGTGTGTGTTTTGTGTGCGTGTTTTGTTGTGTGCTTGTGTGTGTGTGTGTTTTGTTGTTGTTAATATGTAACTTGAAGAGAAGAAGAAGTCTATATTAGTGTTTTGTCGCTAGTTAAGGACTGAGCTTGTCGCTCAATGTATCGTAAGTTAGCTATTGCTAAGCTTAACGTTATCTCTATTGTTGTTGTTATGTTGTACTGTTGGGAAGTTCTCGTGTTGTTAAGGTGTTGGATATATGGATTAAGGGTGGCATGTTATTGTTGATGTTGTGAC
Organism: Nicotiana noctiflora; assembly: GCA_032618575.1. Taxonomy (NCBI): domain Eukaryota; kingdom Viridiplantae; phylum Streptophyta; class Magnoliopsida; order Solanales; family Solanaceae; genus Nicotiana; species Nicotiana noctiflora. The sequence goes on along the minus strand of JASVEL010010437.1, from coordinate 116,001 downwards.
CTTGAGGGAAGTGAAAGAAACGGGGAGATGCTGTCTGGTTTGCCATAGATTAAGCTTGTCACGTGGTAGCTGTGTTACCATTGTTGATAGTAGTATTATTTTCATTAGTGTAGATTACATTGAAGAGGAGAATTTCCCACCATCTTCGTCGAAGGATCAACTTAAAGGTAAAGGCTTTCCCTTTCTTCTTCCAGCATGATTGATGTCACCCTTATAATAGGTTCAGGGGGACGAGTCCTAGCATATGTTCTACGTTGACGGGGAGCCTCTAATAGTTCAAAAGTGAATATAGATAAGAAACGAGTTACTCGTAGTTGTAATCCACGGATAATTCCTAGAAATAAGTAGAGACCTCGGGGAACTTATATTGAGTCAACGGCGAGAAGTATAGCCTTCATTTAACGGTAAATTATAAGTGGCTCGCGAGTAGAAATCACGTATAGAACCTACGATCTCAAGATGATCATCGAAATAATTTTTATTGGTTAGTGAATGTAGCTCCGGAAGATCTTAAATGCTAGTACAAGAGATGTAAATTAAAAGATGTAACAAGTTTCTTAACAAGAACCTCCCCTTAAATTTAAAGGCTATGAATGAGCAAGCTAACGAATGAAGAATACAACGTATGTAGAAGAACATAAGGTAACATAAGTTACTCAACGCATTGTACTACCTATCTAGAATAATCGTGTGCAGGCGGAAATAGTAATAAAATTCCATACGTTAATGGAAGTAGAGATTGAGCTAACGACCGCGGTGAATCGCTTGAAACAATATGAAATACGAGCCCTATGATGTACCAAATGAATTTGTGAAGGTAAGATTATATGAATCTCGAAAGCCTTTTACTAGTATGTCACGACGGATGTATCTGAGAGTAAGAGTTTCCTTAAAGCTAATATGTTTGGATACTAGTTATCGAATATGAACTAAGAGTTACCGAAAGTACTAGAAGAAGTTATACGTTATAGACACGAGTAACTAGCTTGAAAGATATTGACTGTTGCATGTTGTTGTAATGTTATTTATGCATAAGTATGTTCGTTATGGACGGTCTATGAATGTGTAGGGGATAATGAAGGTTAACCTATAGACTATCGATGAAACGCGTAGGTAAGATAAAGGTTGGCTATGGACGATCCCATGTGTACGCATAGTTCGACCCGAATATTTTGAGTCGTATGGACGGTCTGCTTTGCTATGCATACGTGCCACCAGATAGTAATGTTGCAGTATGCCTTATTGGCGGTCTACCTTGCTACGCGTAAGAGCCGCTTTATGTTCTGATAATAATTAACAACGACGATGCAACAAGATATCACCAAGCAACGATTGATAGAAATAGTTCAAAATCTTATGATAGGTTGAGTTGTTCAATCAGATTGAAGGACCAAATGGTCCAAGTGATAGAGATCTAGTAAGTCGATCTAGAGTACGTGGTAAGCTTGCCTATTTTTGTGTTCCTTCATGCTTTTCAGTTTTCAGAATTTATTTATATGTATTACCTTCTGCCTTACATACTTGGTATATCTCATTGTACTAACGTGCCACTGTTGGATCGCTGCACTTCATGCCTGCAAGTGCAAGTAATCAGTTTGACAAGCCCTCAAAGTAGACAGATTAATATTCAGCAGGAAATCGATGAGACTCAATCTCTTCTGGAGTATAGTCGACTCTAGAGGTCATGCTATCAGATTTTGTTATAGATTTACAGGTAGGCCGGGACCTTTCTCAACGATATTTTGATGTTAGATACTCTTAGAGGCTTTGTAGACACAGGTTTAGTATGTACAATATGTCAATGGCCTTGTCGGGCCTCATTTATGTTTTCTTTCTAGGTTGTCCAGTATTGATACTCATAGTGGCCTCCTCTGCCAAAACATGTATTGATGTTTTGAGTATAGTGTCTAGTTGATACGATGCTTGACCGCCTATGATATATTACGAGTTGCGGCCATGATAGCTTATAGAATGGAGTTTGGCCATGTTGGCCTATGTATGTTTTGGGTTACATCCAGCATTCAAGAGTTGCAGAGTGGTTCTGATGCAAACTAGATGAAGAGCACTGCAAATTAGCTGAAGAACACTGAAAATAGAAGAAAGAAGAAGGAAAAAATGCAGAAAATGCAGTAAATTACAGAGAAATGCATAAAAGGAAATAAGGAATGAAGAAGATAGATATTTCTTGTTGTATTCCCTCAGGTGAATGTGTACAGATATAGAAGATTCTCTGCCACTAAAGGACAAAGTAGCATAACTAACTCGATGGACCATAAGTCCTCTTGATCCTTAAATTCAGGGACCTAATTGAACATTCTGAAACTTAAACTAATTAATGTAATGGACTAAAGTTTAACTTTCTGAACTAGCATTTCCTAACTACTTAACTACTTTTTTAAAGGCTAGGAACAACCAATTAAGCCTCACGTACACTCTTCTTACTCTTCATTTCTTTTGCGCATCAATCTTCCCTGTTGAAAGCTTCCTTGTCCTCAAGGAAGGAAGGAGGGAAATCACATTTTAAGAGCTGAATAATCTTCCCAAGAGGCTACCTCTGATGGCAGATCCTTCCATTTAACTAATGCTTGAGGCACTGCCTTGTTTCCGTTCTGGATTAACCTTCTTTCAAGTATCTTTTCTCGTTGTGGAGTAAGGGCTAGAAAGCTCGATGATTGGAGGGTGTATTATGGTAGAAGGAAGTTCATGGCAGAGCTTGAGTTAAGAAACATGAAAGGTATGCTGCAGCAAGAGATGAGGTGGAAGAGAAAGTTTATAGGCTATAGAGCCTATTTTCTGCTGCACTTTATAAGGACCATAGTATCTAGCTGAGAGCTTGGAGAAATGCCTGCCTGACATGGATAATTGTCTGTAAGGTTGGATCTTGAGATATACCCAGTCTCCCTCTTGGAATTGTCTATCCGACCTATGCTTATTTGCATGTTCCAACATCCTCTGCTGAGCTCTCTTCATATGGTACTTTAACAACTGTGTCTTGAATTCCCTGGTCAATAAGCTCCTATCCACCTCCTCCAATTGAGAATCTCCAGCCATGTAAGGTAAATGTAATGGAGGTGGCTGACCATATAATGCTTCATAGGGGGTGGTTTGTATAGAGGTGTGGAAGGAAGTGTTATACCACCATTCTGCAGCAGCCAAGTATTGCACTCAATCTGATTGTGAATCTGAGCAAAAACACCTCAGGTAAGTCTCTACACATCTGTTCACAACCTCTGTTTTCACATCAGTCTGAGGATGGTATGCAGTAGAGGTGCTGAGAGTGACTCCCATCATGGAAAATAACTCCTGCCAGACCTTATTGGTGAAAATGGGATCGCTATCACTTATGATGTTTTCAGGAATTCCATGTAGTTTGTATATCTGCTCCATAAACAGCTTGGCAATGTCATATGCAGAATAAGGATGAGAAAGAGCCAAGAAATGGGCATATTTAGTTAGCCTATCTACCACCACCCAAATAACTGTTTTCCCTTTTGCTTTAGGCAAACCTTCTATAAAGTCCATATTGATACTGCTCCAAGCTGCCACTGGAATCTTGAGAGGTTGTAACAAGCCAGGATAAGGAGCATTGTCATATTTGTGTCTTTGACATATATCACAAGTTTTAACCAATTCTTGAATATCCAGTCTCATATTCTTCCAGTAGAAAAGGGCAGATACCTTCTTATAAGTGCTCTCTACTCCTGAATGCCCTCCCAAAGTTGAGTTATGCCACAATTTTATTATCTCCTTCTTGAGCTGATCATCAGGTCCTACTACTAGCTTACCCTTCTTCCTGAGTTGTCCGTGTATAAAGGTGTAGCCTTTGCTGTTGTCCTCTCCTCCTTGCAATGATAGGATAATGGCCTTCAGTTCAGCATCAAGTTCCCAACTTTGCATAATCATCTCTAGCAAATTGGTTCTCACAGAAGATAGGGTCAAGGAAGCCAATTGGATTAGTGGAATTCTGGACAAGGCATCTGCTGCCTTATTTTCTTTTCCCTTCTTATACTCTATTTCAAAGTCATACTGCATAACTCTTGTGATTCATTTAAGCTAGGTGCCAGTGTGTAGTTTCTGCTCTAATAGGAATTTTAGTGCCTTCTGATCAGTCTTAACAATGAAGGGTCTAATGGTCAGATACTGAGACCATTTGTTGACTGCTAGGACCAACGCAAGCAGCTCCTTGTCATACACAGATAGAGACTGATGCTGTGTAGATAACCCCATACTAAGGAAGGCAATGGGGTGTCCTTTTTTGCATTAACACAGCACCAATTCCTATATTGCAAGCATCAGTCCCCACTACAAAAGTTAGTGAGAAATCAGGCAGTCCAAGCACAGGAGCTGTTGTAAGTGCAAGTTTGAGCTGGTTGAATTCTTTCCTGCTCTTTTCAGTCCAAACAAACCCATCTTTCTTCAACATATCAGTAAGAGGTTTGCTAATGATTCCATATCCTCTTATGAATCTTCTGTAATACCCAGTTAGCCCCAACAACCCTCTCAATTGAGTCACGGATTGTGGTTCTGGCCAAGACTGGACTGCTTCAATTTTCCTGGGATCTATTGCCACCCCTTGAGCTGAAATATAGTGTCCCAAGTACTCCACCCTTTTGGCTGCAAAAACACATTTACTTCTCTTGGCCAACAGCTAATGTTGTATGAGCAATTCAAAAACTATCATTAAGTGTTGCAGGTGCTCACTCATACTGCTGCTATAGATCAGGATATCATCAAAGACTAAAATGAATTTCCTAAGGTACTCCTGAAAAATGTGATTCATAAGGCTTTGGAAACTTGAGGGTGCATTGGTCAGCCCAAAAGGCATGACCAAATACTCATAATGCCCTGAGTGAGTCTTAAAGGTTGTTTTCTGGATATCCTTAGGTGCCATTCTAATTTGGTGGTACCCTGCTCTAAGGTCTATTTTAGAATAAACATGTGATCCTCCCAATTCATCTAAAAGCTCCTCAATAATAGGTATAGGGAACTTATCCTTTACTGTCATCTTATTGAGGGATCTATAATCAACACAAAGCCTCCAAGATCTATCTTTCTTGCCCACAAGCACCACTGGAGAAGCATAAGGACTAGAGCTATACTGTATGATGCCCTGATCCATCATCTCCCCCACCATGGTTTCAATGACATCCTTCTGCACAGGTAAATACCTGTAAGGTCTGGAGTTGACTGGCAAGCTTCCTTCCTTCAAAGGAATATGATGATCAAACACTCCTCTTGAAGGTGGTAGCTGGGTTGGTTCTCCAAATATTCCTTCATACTCATTTAAAACCTCCTTGAGTTCTTCTGATTCTTCATCTTTTTCAAGTTCTGTCACATCTGCTTCTTTGACCTCAGCTTCTCTTACTTTGATCATGAATAGCTATGATCCTTCCAAGGCCATTTTACTGATAGCACCAAGTTGCACAGTTTTAAACTTAGGTTGGATCCCCTGCAAGGTAAGTAATTGTCCTTGGTATTCAAACTCCATCATAAGTTTCCTGAAATTGAATTTGATGTCCTCTAGAGGGTAAAGCCATTGTATTTCCAGAACTATGTCACTCTTGCCAATGGGAAAAACTAGAAAATCATCTTGGAAAATAGTTTCCTGCATTAGCCATTTAAACCCCTTGCAAATGCTGTCAGTAGGCACCTCTCTGCCATCAGCAACCTGCACTAGCTGAGTCTTTGTCTTAGTGACTTTACATCCTAACCTGGTAGCAGTTCTCTCATCTATGAAGATGTGGGTGGATCCACAGTCAATGAATATTTCAAGAGGTCTTTGCTCTGTGAACCCTCTGAGCCTTAAAGTTTGGTAACCTAGTGTCCCATTCAAAGCTTGTAGAGATATAGCATAATTTTTCAGGTCCTTCACCCTTGTCACGACCGGGATTTTCCCCCAACATCGGGATCGTGATGGCGCCTACTCGTGGTAGCTAGGCAAGCCACTGTATTCATACTATCCTGTTTTTAACATAATTTTAATTAAATAAATGCGGAATACTTAATCGAAATAGAAATAACCAGTTACAAGATGAAATTCATACTGAAATCCTCTACCCAAGACGTGGAGTCACCAACTCACGAACTACTATGGAATACTACACATAAAAGTCTGAAGGAAGTATAACATAATTTTGTTTGTCTCGGAACAAAGAGACTACAACTAATAACATAAATAAAGAGAGAGACGCCGGGCCTGCGGACGTCTGCAAGCTACCTCGGTCTCAAATATGATCAACTCCCACGCAATTGATTTACTGCTGTTGTTGCTCCTGATCGTAACCTGGACCTGTGCAAAAACGCACGGAAGTGTAGTATCAGCACAACCGACCCCATGTGCTGGTAAGTGCCTGGCCTATCCCGGCGAAGTAGTGACAAGCCTAGGACCAGACACTCACATAAACCCGTGCAATTCAATATATATATGTGTACCACAAAATAACAAGAAATAATCAAGTATTAACACGATAAGGAATATCTTAAAGAATTCAACAATTAACCACAGTTAATAAATTCACAAGGAAAAACAAAGTATAATGTAAACACAAGTAATATCAATTCAAGAAATAGCAAGCGGTTGCACGGCATCACCCTTCGTGCTTTTACTCTCATCCTCACCAAATAAACAAATAAAGTACACGGCATCACCCTTCGTGCTTTTACTCTCATCCTCACATCCATAGTACGGCATGATCCTTCGTACATGGTTCAATAACAGAGGGCACGGCATGATCCTTCGTGCATAATCAATAAATAAACATGGCACGGCATTAACCTTCGTGCATAAATAAATAAACATGGCACGGCATCACCCTTCGTGCATTATCACTCTTCCTCACCCAAATAACAATCACGGTTAAGGGCAAAGAAAGAAACAACAATTTATAAACCGTCCCATCAAGGGCAATCAATAATTATCTTCACAACAAGTCCCAACAAGGGAGAACAATTACAATTCATCTGTAATATATCTCAAAATAATCATTTTTTTCAACGAATCACGATCATACTAGACGCCAGTGTATGGATTCTCGTCACCACAGCCCATACACCGCACTCAATCACATAACACATAGCACATAATCCTATTCCCTCAAGCTAGGATAGAACAAACACTTACCTCGAGTGTTTATGAACAATTCAATCCGTGGAAATGTCTTTTTCTTTCAAATTTGGCTCCAATCCAATCGTATCTATACACAATTGATTTAATATCATCAATACTACTCAACAAACTAATTCTTAAGACCAAATACAACTTTTACAACATTCCGCCCGAATAGTGAATTTCAACCCCGGGACCACATGGTCGGAACTCGGGGTTAGGACCAAAATCCGGTTACCCATCCCCCCACGAGTTCATGTATATGATTTGTTTCAAAATCGGACCTCAATTCGAGGTCCAATTCCCCAATTTATGAAAAACCCTATTTTCTAACAAAAACAAGAATTCTACCATGAAAACCTTTGATTTCTAATGAAAAACATGTTTAATGATGTTAGGAATTGAAAGAATTAAGTAAAAAGTGACTTACAATTGTTTTGATGAAGAAGAAATCCGTGAAGAATCGCAAATGGGTGTTTTTGTTTTGTAAAAAGTGAAGAAATGAGCTGAAAATCGTGTTTTACAGGTCTCTGTGTTCGCATTAGCGAACATGGGTTCGCAATTGCGAACCCCGACCAATTTCTGGAGTTTGAAAAATAAGCTAAGGCTGGGAAGTTCGCATTTGCGAACATTTGTTCGCATTTGCGAACATAGGCTGTATAAGGCAGTGTTCGCATTTGCGAACAATGGTTCGCATTTGCGAACCAAGGCAGTATGGGGCAGTGTTCGCATTTGCGAACAATGGTTCGCATTTGCGAACCAAGGCAATATGGGACAGTGTTCGCATTTGCGAACTATGTTCGCATTTGCGAACATAGGCAGGCCTGGGGACGTTCGCATTTGCGAACAATTGTTCGCATTTGCGAACAAGGCTGGGCATGAGGGGTTTCGCATTTGTAATCAGGGTTTGCATTTGCGAGCCCTGCCTTGATCATCCCCTTCGCAATTGCGAGAAATGCTTCGCAATTGCGAAGCCAACAGCTGGGTGAAAAACCAGCAGTGCAACATTTCAGAATTTAATCCAACGGCCTATCAAATCTTTACCCGAGCCTCACGGGCTCCAAATCAAACATGTACACAACCTCAAAAACACATTATGAACTTATTCGTGCGATCACATCGCCAATATCACCTTGTTTTCATCAATTCAAGCCTCAAATTCATGATTTTCATACCTTTGGTTTTCAAAACTTTCAAACTTGGGACTCAAGGTCCAAAACATCTCAAACGACATCCGAATGTCACCAAACTTTACAGAAATCACATATATAATATTTAAGACTTGTACCGGGCGTCGGAACCAAAATACGAGCCCGATACCAAGGTCAATTAATTCATTTTCCTTTAACAATTACATCAAAAACAATTTCACATAAAAATTCATAACTTGGGGTCTAGGCCTCAGAATTCGACTCCGGACGCATGTCCAAGTCCCATATTTTCCTACGGACCTCTCGGGACCATCCAATCTCGGGTCCGGGTCCGTTTACCAAAAATGTTGACCGAAGTCAACCATATCAATATTAATATCATTTTTATCCAAATTTCTCATAGAATTCATATTTTCTATCACAAAATCTTTCCGGCTACATGCCCGGATTGTGCACGTAAATCGAGGCAACATGGAATGAGGTTTTCAAGGCCTCAGAAGTTCGAAATGATTAATAAAATAAGTGATGACCCTTTGGGTCGTCACAATCTCCACCTCTAAAACAACCGTTCGTCCTCGAACGGACAAAAGAAAGAAGTACCTGAGTCAGGAAACAAGTGTGGGTAGCGGCTCCGCATATCAGACTCGGACTCCCAGGTCGATGCCTCAGGAGGCTGACCTCTCCACCGAACACGCACAGAAGGATAACTCTTCGACCTCAACTGTCGAACCTGCCGGTCTAGAATGGCTACCAGCTCCTCCTCGTAAGATAGATCATTGTCCAATTGGACAGTACTAAAGTCTAACACATGTGTGGGATCGCCGTAGTATCTCCGAAGCATAGATACATGAAAAACTGGATGCACGGCTGATAAGCTAGGCGGCAAAGCTAATCTGTAAGCCACCCCTCCCACTCTGTCTAGAATCTCAAATGGACCAATATACCTAGGGCTGAGCTTGCCCTTCTTCCCGAACCTCATCACGCCCTTCATAGGCGATACTCGGAGCAATACTCGTTCACCAACCATGAAATCTACATCTCGAACCTTACGATCCGCATAAGTCTTCTCTCTGGACTGAGTGGCACGCAATCTCTCCTGGATAATTTTGACCTTATCCAAGGCCTCCTGAACTAAGTCTGTACCTAACAACCGAGCCTCTTCCGGTTCAAACCATCCAACCGGTGATCGACATCGCCTACCATACAACGCCTCATACGGACTCATCTGGATGCTAGACTAGTAACTGTTATTGTAGGCGAACTCTGCTAATGGCAGAACCGGTCCCACGAGCCTCCGAAATCAATAACACGAGGCTCGAAGCATGTCCTCTAGAATCCGAATAGTCCTCTCGGACCGGCCATCCGTCCGAGGATGAAATGCCGTACTCAACCGAACCCGAGTGCCTAACTCTCGCCGGACCGCTCTCCATAACCGCGAGGTAAACTGCGTACCCCGATCGGAGATAATAGATACCGGCACTCCATAGAGACGAACAATCTCTCTAATGTACACCTCCGCTAAACTCTCCGACGAGTAGGAGACAGATACGGGAATAAAGTGTGCTGACTTGGTCAACCTATCAACAATGACCCAAATAGCATCAAATTTCCTCCGAGTCAAAGGAAGTCCGGTAACGAAGTCCATAGTGATTCGCTCCCATTTCCACTCGGGAATTTCAATCCTCTGGAATACACCACCAGGTCTCTAGTGCTCATATTTCACCTGCTGACAATTTAGACACTGAGCGACATACGCAACGATATCTTTCTTCATTCCGCGCCACCAATAGTGCTGCCGTAAGTCCTGGTACATCTTCGCGGCGCCTGGGTGAATAGAATACCGCGAACTGTGGGCCTCCGCTAAGATCAACTCTCGAATCCCTTCGACATTGGGTACACAAACTCGACCCTGCAATTTCAATACCCCATCATCATCTAGATTTACATGTGTGGCACCTCCCCGTTGTACTGTATCTCTCAACTCACGCAAATGAGGATCATCAAATTGCCTCTCACGGATACGCTCAAATAACGAAGAACGATCGACCGTGCAGGCTAACACCCTGCTAGGCTCAGAAATGTCTAATCTCACGAACCGGTTGGCTAAGGCCTGGACATCTAGAGCTAATGGTCTCTGACTGACCGGAATGTATGCAAGACTACCCATGCTGGCATACTTTCTACTCAAAGCATCGGCCACCACATTGGCCTTACCTGGGTGATATAAGATAGTAACATCATAGTCTTTTAGCAACTCTAACCATCTCCGCTGTCGTAGATTCAACTCCTTCAGCTTGAACAAGTACTGTAGGCTTTTGTGATCAGTGTACACCTCACATGTCACACCATATAGATAATGCCTCCGGATCTTTAAGGCATGAACCACTGCTGCTAACTCAAGATCATGAACTGGATAATTCTTCTCATGTATCTTTAATTGCCTCGAAGCATAAGCGATAACCTTACCATCCCGCATCAATACCGCTCCAAGCCCTGTACGAGATGCGTCACAATAAACTCTATAAGGCCCTGCACCTGTAGGTAGTATCAACACCGGTGCGGTGGTCAAGGCCGTCTTGAGCTTCTGAAAGCTCGCCTCACACTCCTCTGACCACTGGAACTGGATACCCTTCTGGGTCAACCCGGTCATCGGGGCCGCAATAGAAGAAAACCCTCTATAAAACGACGGTAGTAACCCCGTTAATCCCAAGAAACTCCGGATCTCGATCATTGAAGCCGGTCGAGGCCAATTCTAGACCGCCTCAATCTTCTTTGGGTCTACCCGAATACCTTCCACCGATACAATGTGACCCAGAAATGCTACCGAACTCAGCCAGAACTCACATTTAGAAAATTTGGCATATAGTCGGTTATCTTTCAGAGTCTGAAGAACCACTCTGAGGTGCTGCTCGTGCTCTTCCTGGCTGCGGGAGTACACCAGGATGTCATCTATGAAGACTATCACGAACGGATCTAAGTAAGGCTTGAATACCCGATTCATCAACTCCATGAATGCTGCTGGGGCATTGGTCAACCCGAAGGACATGACCAAGAACTCATAATGCCCATATCTAGAGCGAAAGGCTCTCTTAGGAATGTCAGCCGCCCTGATCTTCAGCTGATGGTAGCCTGACCTCAAGTCTATCTTAGAGAATACCCTCACTCCCTGGAGCTGGTCAAACAAATCATCTATCCTCGGCAGTGGATATTTATTTTTGATGGTCACCTTGTTTAACTGCCGGTAATCAATACACATCTGCATCGAGCCATCCTTCTTCTTTACAAATAATACGGGTGCTCCCCGGGGGGAAACACTGGGCCTGATAAAGCCCTTCTCAAGAAGGTCCTGCAACTGATCTTTCAACTCTTTTAGCTTCGGCGGGGCCATACGATAGGGTGGAATACAGATGGGCTGAGTCCCCGGTGCCAAATCAATACAGAAATCAATATCCCTGTCGGGTGGCATGCCCGGCAGGTCTGAAGGAAAAACCTCGGGAAACTCCCGTGCAATAGGGACCGACTCAATGGAAGGAACTTCTGCACTGGAATCACGAACATAAGCCAGATAAGCTAGACACCCCTTCTCGACCATACGTCGAGCCTTAACATAGGAAATAACAGTGCGAACGGAGTGGCTTGAGGTACCTTTCCACTCTAGTCGGGGTGATTTTGGCAAGGCTAAGGTCACCGTCTTAGCATGGCAATCAAGAATAGCATGGTATGGGGACAACCAATCCATCCCCAATATGACATCAAAATCTACCATATCCAAAAGCAACAGATCAACACGGGTCTCAAGACCCCCAAATATAACTACGCACGAACGATGCACCCGATCGACTACAATGGAGTCACCCACTGGTGTAGCCACATAAACTGGAATATCCAGAGCATAGCTGGGCACGGCCAAATACGGTGCGAAGTAGGAAGACACATAGGAATATGTAGATCCGGGGTCAAATAATACTGAAGCACCTCTGCCACACACAAGAATAGTACCTGTAATCACGACATCTGATGCCTCTGCCTCTGGCCTGGCTGGTAAAGCATAGAATCGGGGATCTGCACCTCCCCTCTGAGCTGCGTCTCTAGGACGACCATCAACTGGCTGACCTCTACCTCTCGCTGGACGGTCTCCACCTCTACGGTCTCGACCTCCACCTCTATAATCTCTACCCCCGCCTCTGGCTGGCTGGGCAGGCTGAGGGTCAGCTGGGGCCTGAATCATAGGACGAGGACCTCGCTGCTGAGAGTTGCCCGCTGCTAGAGGGAAATTCCTAATAAAATGACCCGGGTCACCACAACCGTAGAAACTTTTAGACTGATAGAGCTGCTGGCCCTGACGCCCTGAATGGCCTCCACGAACACTCTGAAGAGGCTGAGCATTAATAGGAGGCTGGTCTGAATAATGCCCACGAAAACCGCGATCACCTGGTCCACCCTGTGAAGCCTGAAGGGCGGAATGAAAAGGCCTGGAGGACTGGCCTCTATCAAAGGATTCTCTGCTACCAGAGGAAGAAGCACCAAACCTACCCGAATGACGAGGCCTCTTATCCGAAGAATAACCGCCTCCTCTAGCGAGAGCCATCTCAACTCTGCGTGCTGCATTGGCTGCCTTCTGAAATGATATGTCACTCCCCACGCCCATAGCCATCTGGAGTCTAATCGGCTGATTAAGCCCATCTATAAATCTGCGGACCCTCTCCCGCTCCGTGGGAAGTATCACCACTGCATGACGAGCCAAGTCGATAAATCTCGTCTCATACCGTGTAACTGTCATAGTGCCCTGATGGAGGCGCTCAAACTGCCTCCGAAGTACATCCCTCTGAGTAGCAAGGAGAAACTTCTCCATAAATAGTTCCGCAAACTGGTCCCATGATAAAGCTGGGGACCCTGCTGGTCGAGTCAAGCAATAATCTCTCCACCAAGTCTTGGCGGATCCTACAAGCCTGAAGGTACAGAAGTCAACTTCGTTTGTCTCCACGATCCCCATAGTCTTGAGAATTTCATGGCAACTGAATAAGAAGTCCTGAGGATCCTCTGATGCGGCTCCACTGAATGTAGTGGTAAATAACTTGGAGAACCGATCAAGTCTCCATAACGAATCAGAAGTCATGGCCGCTCCATCACCGCGTACGAGCCGTGGTACCGACTAAGTGGCCACAGTGGGCCGAACCACCGGTGCTCGAGGCCGAGGAGCTACGGCTCCGGAGTACGAGCAATAGGAGTCCGGGCCCTCCTCCGCCACCGAGAAGCGGCTGGGGCAACCGATAATAAACCCGCTCCGGCAATGGTCGTCCATGAATCCCGCTATTCCGACCAAAGCATCCCGGAGATCCGGGGTAAAAAAAGCCTCTCCTGGGACCTGAGCTGGGCCCACTGGAGCTGCTGGAACCGGAACCTCCTCATCAATCTCAATATGAGGCTCCACCTCTGGGGTAGCTGCCTGGGGCTGAGCTCTACCCCTACCACGGCCTCTGATACGGCCTCGACCCCTGCCCCTCACAGGAGCTGTCTGGGGCTCAGGCTGCTGGTCAGCGGACGAAGAAGTGCGTGTCCTTACCATCTGCGAAAGGACAGAATAGAAATTCCAATCAGTAATTGAGGATCAAGTAGCACGACAAGAAAGAACAAATGAGAGACTTTTTCCTAACTCAATAGACTCTGAAGGACAAGTACGGACGTCTCCGTACCTACCTCTCAAACTCTACTAAGCTTGTTCGTGAGTGGTGAGACCTATGTAACCTAGAGCTCTGATACCAACTTGTCACGACCCGGATTTTCCCCCAACATCGGGATCGTGATGGCGCCTACTCGTGGTAGCTAGGCAAGCCACTGTATTCATACTATCCTGTTTTTAACATAATTTTAATTAAATAAATGCGGAATACTTAATCGAAATAGAAATAACCAGTTACAAGATGAAATTCATACTGAAATCCTCTACCCAAGACGTGGAGTCACCAACTCACGAACTACTATGGAATACTACACATAAAAGTCTGAAGGAAATATAACATAATTCTGTTTGTCTCGGAACAAAGAGACTACAACTAATAACATAAATAAAGAGAGAGACGTCGGGCGTGCGGACGTCTGCAAGCTACCTCGGTCTCAAATATGATCAACTCCCACGCAATCGATTTACTGCTGCTCCTGCTCCTGATCGTAACCTGGACCTGTGCAAAAACGCACAGAAGTGTAGTATCAGCACAACCGACCCCATGTGCTGGTAAGTGCCCGGCCTATCCCGGCGAAGTAGTGACAAGCCTAGGACCAGACACTCACATAAACCTGTGCAATTCAATATATATATGTGTACCACAAAATAACAAGAAATAACCAAGTATTAACACAATAAGGAATATCTCAAAGAACTCAACAATTAACCACAGTTAATAAATTCACAAGGAAAAACAAAGTATAATGTAAACACAAGTAATATCAATTCAAGAAATAGCAAGCAGTTGCACGGCATCACCCTTCGTGCTTTTACTCTCATCCTCACCAAATAAACAAATAAAGTACACGACATCACCCTTCGTGTTTTTACTCTCATCCTCACATCCATAGTACGGCATGATCCTTCGTACATGGTTCAATAACAGAGCACGGCATGATCCTTCGTGCATAATCAATAAATAAACATGGCACGGCATTAACCTTCGTGCATAAATAAATAAACATGGCACTGCATCACCCTTCGTGCATTGTCACTCTTCCTCACCCAAATAACAATCACAGTTAAGGGCAAAGAAAGAAACAGTAATTCATAAACCGTCTCATCTAGGGCAATCAATAATTATCTTCACAACAAGTCCCAACAAGGGAGAACAATTACAATTCATCTGTAATATATCTCAAAATAATCATTTTTTTCAACGACTCATGATCATACTAGACGCCAGTGTATGGATGCTCGTCACCACAGCCCATACACCGCACTCAATCACATAACACATAGCACATAATCCTATTCCCTCAAGCTAGGATAGAACAAACACTTACCTCGAGTGTTTATGAACAATTCAATCCGTGGAAATGTCTTTTTCTTTCAAATTTGGCTCCAATCCAATCGTATCTATACACAATTGATTTAATATCATCAATACTACTCAACAAACTAATTCTTAAGACCAAATACAACTTTTACAACATTCTGCCCCGGAATAGTGAATTTCAACCCCGGGCCCACATGGTCGGAACTCGGGGTTAGGACCAAAATCCGGTTACCCATCCCCCACGAGTTCATGTATATGATTTGTTTCAAAATCGGACCTCAATTCGAGGTCCAATTCCCCAATTTATGAAAACCCCTATTTTCTAACAAAAACAAGAATTCTACCATGAAAACCTTTGATTTCTATTGAAAAACATGTTTAATGATGTTAGGAATTGAAAGAATTAAGTAAAAAGTGACTTACAATTGTTTTGATGAAGAATAAATCCGTGAAGAATCGCAAATGGGTGTTTTTGTTTTGTAAAAAGTGAAGAAATGAGCTGAAAATCGTGTTTTACAGGTCTCTGTGTTCGCATTTGCGAACATGGGTTCGCAATTGCGAACCCCGACCAATTTATGGAGTTTGAAAAATAAGCTAAGGCTGGGAAGTAAGGCTGGGAAGTTCGCATTTGCGAACATAGGCTGTATAAAGCAGTGTTCGCATTTGCGAACAATGGTTCGCATTTGCGAACCAAGGCAGTATGGGGCATTGTTCGCATTTGCGAACAATGGTTCGCATTTGCGAACCAAGGCAATATGGGACAGTGTTCGCATTTGCGAACTGTGTTCGCATTTGCGAACATAGGCAGGCCTGGGGACGTTCGCATTTGCGAACAAGGTTGGGCATGAGGGGTTTCGCATTTGCGATCAGGGTTCGCATTTGCGAGCCCTGCCTTGATCATCCCCCTTCGCAATTGCGAGAAATGCTTCGCAATTGCGAAGCCAACAGCTGGGTGAAAAACCAGCAGTGCAACATTTCAGAATTTAATCCAACGGCCTATCAAATCTTTACCCGAGCCTCACGGGCTCCAAACCAAACATGTACACAACCTCAAAAACACATTATGAACTTATTCGTGCGATCACATCGCCAATATCACCTTGTTTTCATCAATTCAAGCCTCAAATTCATGATTTTCATACCTTTGGTTTTCAAAACTTTCAAACTTGGGACTCAAGGTCCAAACATCTCAAACGACATCCGAATGTCACCAAACTTTACGAAATCACATATATAATATTTAAGACTTGTACCGGGCGTCGGAACCAAAATACGAGCCCGATACCAAGGTCAATTAATTCATTTTCCTTTAACAATTACATCAAAAACAATTTCACATAAAAATTCATAACTTGGGCTCTAGGCCTCGGAATTCGACTCCGGACGCATGTCCAAGTCCCATATTTTCCTACGGATCTTTCGGGACCATCCAATCTCGGGTCCGGGTCCGTTTACCAAAAATGTTGACCGAAGTCAACCATATCAATATTAATATCATTTTTATCCAAATTTCTCATAGAATTCATATTTTCTATCACAAAATCTTTCCGGCTACATGCCCGGATTGTGCACGTAAATCAAAGCAACATGGAATGAGGTTTTCAAGGCCTCAGAAGCTCTAAATGATTAATAAAATAAGTGATGACCCTTTGGGTCGTCACAACCCTCTTCATCCTTCTCTTCCTCCTCTTCTATTGGTGATTCCCCTATCTCCACTTCTAAAGAGAACAACAGCCTCTTAGCTTGACATTTATGACCAGGTACAAATTTCTCATCACAGAAGAAACATAGTCCCTGAGCCCTCTTCTCTTCCATTTCTACTGGGCTTAGTCTCCTCCTTTTACTAGTGTCACATCTGGCTGTGGGTGGTTTCTTAAGTGTATTCACATTTCCTCTGGTCCAGCTACCTGATCCCTATCCTGCATTGCCCCAATGCACAGTTGGTATATGGTGACTTGCCTTAATGACCTTACTCTGAGCTGCAAAGCTAGCTTCATGTAATCTGGCTAAGTAAAATGCCTGAGGAAGTGTGGTAGGATTTCCAATCCTTATAGCACTGCTGAGTTCTGGCTTGAGATTGTTCAGGAAAATGTTGATATCATGTTATACAGCTATGTTCAAGCTAGTCATCACGTTGGTAAAGGATCTTTGATACTCCTTTACTGTCCCTGTGTGCTTGATGTTCATGATTTCAGTCATAGGATCAGTGTACTCAGCCCCAAATATGTCACACAAAGCCCAGATATATTCTTCCCAAGAAGGTAGAGGTGACTGTCCTCTACTTCTCATATAGCCCAAATGCCACTGAAGTGCATCTCCTTCAAAATGAAGAGATACAAGCTTCATCTTTTGTTGTAGGGTAACCTCTTCTTCAGCAAAGAACTGCTCCACCTTATACAACCATGTTCTCAAGTCTTCACCATCAAACTTTGGAAATTCCACTTTAGCATATTTAGTGAAAGGTAGGCTAGGATAGGTTACATTTTGGGTGGAAGAGTGGTTCATGTAGGAGGGATTGTTCTGGTAAGGAACTTGTGCAGCTGCAGGTTGAGTATAGGGTTGCTGATGATATAATGATGGTGAGATATGGGTAGGTTGAGGGTAGTAGTTTGGAGGATAAGAAGCATAGGAAACTGGCTGATTCTGAGCATTCCTACTCATTCCTGGAGGTGTGAGGTAAGGAGGGTAGTAAGTGTTAACTCCTCTGGGCTGAGGAGAGAACACAGGTATGGGTGCTTGGTTCTGAATGAACTGTGGTAAAACAGCTCGACCAGTGGAGATAGGAACAGAAGGATTGTAGTTGGAGTGTATTGGAAAGGGTTGATGATTAACATTCAGTGTAGAACCAGGCGAAGAAGCTGAAGGAATATGAGACTGACTAGTAACATTTAATGGAACAGTGTTATTACCTGTTCCCAAAGGCATAGTGTTATTGATACCAACTGAGGAAGGAGTATTCATTTCACCTAGCTCCAATGGCTTGTCACTGGGTGAATACAGCTCTTTATTTCGCTCCGGTCTCTTTCCCCCATGTAAGGCTTCATTCAATACCTCCCTAATCTCATTCAAAGCTGCCTCCTAATGCTTACTCGATTGCTCTTCGTCAGCTACCATCTGATTCTGCCGAGCTGCAAAGCCTGTCATATCCGTGGATAATTGGTGTAACAACTTCATTACTTCTGTTAATTCCGACATTTCCACATATGCCAAGTCGATGCTCTGATACCAAATGATGCAAACTAGATGAAAAGCACTGCAAATTAGCTGAAGAACACTGAAAATAGAAGAAAGAAGAAGGAAAAAATGCAGAAAATGCAGTAAATTACAGAGAAATGCAGAAAAGGAAATAAGGAATGAAGAAGATAGATATTTCTTGTTGTATTCCCTCAGGTGAATGTGTACAGATATAGAAGATTCTCTGCCACTAAAGGACAAAGTAGCATAACTAACTCGATGGACCATAAGTCCTCTTGATCCTTAAATTCAGGGACCTAATTGAACATTCTGAAACTTAAACTAATTAATGTAATGGACTAAAGTGTAACTTTCTGAACTATCATTTCCTAACTACTTAACTACTTTTTTAACGGCTAGGAACAACCAATTAAGCCTCACGTACACTCTTCTTCCTCTTCATTTCTTTTGCGCATCAGGTTCGCTTGACACCGGGTGCCAACCACGTCCCAACTAGGTTGGGGTGTGATGGCAGCACTGAATTATCAGCATGGTGAAGAGAGTATATACTTTGGAAACTACTATTGCTATGTTGTAAAACCTGTAGTTTTTGCTGGAGCAGCTATCTTGTTCCTTTCTACTGTTGCTCTTGGACTTGTCTATTATCTTCCCCTGAACCCCGTAAAAAGCAGTAACGATCCATGGCATGCACCAGCACCAAGATATGGTGGCATTGCAATGGGACACCCCCAGTTTCATCCGCAGACGAGTCAGGAACCAGTTTTTGTGCATGAAGATACTTACATGAGAAGGCTGTCTACTTGATCGCCCCTAAACCTTGCAAGAACACAGAGACAGATGTTTAGAGGACATAAAGTTTCTGTTAGCCGCATTTGCTCTATCTGCCAACTCTAACATGAACTTTCTTCTTTGTTATTTTCTCTTTTTTTCTTTTTCAATTGCTTCAGTAGTGATGGCACGATTTGTTAAGAAGTATGACGGCTATAGTATGTATCTTAAGGTGTCTAGTGTATCATCCTTTTTGTCTACTCTTGTATTTTATACCATAAGACCTCTTTTCTTTCTTTTTAACTTTGTAAATTTTGTTTTACATGGCTACAGTCTCTCTGCTCTCCCGAGGTAGGGATAAGATTTGCATACACCTCAAACCCAACTTGTGAGAACTCAGTTTTTTGTTATTGTTTTACATGGCTTTATACTGGCTTCCCTTTATTTGAAGTTTACCTGAATCAGAAACAGCCCAATTAGGCATATTAAAGCTTGATTTGTAGGAATGAACGTATCAATGTGTCATATTCTGACAAGATATCTGATTCTGTACAAGAAATTTAAGAGAATCCTTTCGTAAATAGAGACTTGGACCAAGGATTCATATTACGACGAGCCAAAAAAACATACTTCTGAATCTATTTGGGCGTACATCAATGTTTCCACCAACAACCAAAATGATCTATGCACAATCGGCCAATATATATTACACTATTCTCAATGGCTGTAAACTACTAAGCCAACTAAAATCTGTTGAATCCTCTATGGATCTACAACGCCCAAGCTGGAACTATAATCCGTACACTGTAGATATATCCCTACATTAGGATCTAAATACTCTACATCTGTCAATCGTACCTTGGAAAATGAGCCAATGTTCCAAGAAAGAGCGGTTCTCTGCTGTGAGAATTTTGAGAATAAATATTTTTAAAAAATCAAAAACTCCATGAATGCAAACCACCTATTGGGTATTAATGGAGTCAAATTAGTTTCTGCGCAAACTCTCCATTTCATGAATCCACCATTTCGTCTTGTATCTCATTTGGTGCAATAAGCCCTGGAATGGAAAGCATCCTTTGTCGCTCCGTCTCTCTCTGTGCAGCAACTTCCTCAGCATAAAGGTCCTTGTTGTCCTGCAGATCAAGTCGACATATTGAAGAAACTAGAACATCAGAAATCCGGAAAAGAAAAAAAAACAGAAGACCAATAAGGAAAAGAGATAAAAGTAGAGGTCTGAAACAGAACAGCTAGAGATTTAATAGCTTCACTGATATAAAGATGGAATAGCTTGACAGGCTTATTCTATCCCTCGAGGTCGAGGAACCAATACATGTCCCACAATTTTGCAACCCCAAAAAGGAGAAGTAATAAGACTACACAAAACAGATCAAGTACCGAATGTGGTTTTCGCAGTTAACATTAATTGCCAGAGATTGAAAACAACACACCAGCCAAACACAAATTTCAATCACTAGATTAATGGCATATATGTATTTAGTAATGAATTTACTGGAAGAGGATAGCAAAATGGAAGACAACTCCACCACACAAAACCCCGCCAGAAACTAAGGGTGATTGGAAGCTTAAAGGTCCATGAAATAATAACCTGAGCAGAGAATTCTTTGGACTGAACAAGGAAATCTCTTATGTGATTCTTGAATGTGGGCAGGTCATTTGTCGATTCAAATAGCCCACTCACAAATTGGGTAACCTGAAAAGGAACAGAAGTTCTAAAATTTAGGGCATAATGTACACCACAAAATATATGAGAAACATCATCTAAAATGTTTTGCTCACCTCGGCTGATGTCATGTTCGGAAATGATGAACTAAGAAGTTTAATGGTGTATTCACGGACAAATGTCGCATTATTTGGATAAGGAAAAGGCACTTTTGATGCATCCCATAGAGGCTCCGTCAACATGCCAGACTCAACCTGTAACCAGAATACCACTAATGTGACGCACATGCTAGTGCAACTGGGCAGAGCACTTTGTCCGGCAGATACATACCAGGCAAAATAAATGCTGTAGCACCAATACATGCAGCTTAAACCCAGGTTTATGAAATGTGTCCGTCAGCACAGCGAAAATCTCTTGCTCGATTGTCAAATAGTAAGTCCTGTAAAACTGGTTGGCGAACTCGGATACCTGCCAAGAGAGAGAAAATGGTTACACCACCCAGTCAGATAGAACAAAAATCATTATAGATGGGCCAATAATCAGCAAGAACCTGAAAATTCTTGAGCATCTCCAATAAAAGGTTAAGCCCAGTTTCAGCAATGTTCCTCTCAGTGTGCCGGAAGGCCCATACAATAGAGTCCATAACAAGCTTTACTTGCTGATCATCAATCAGGAAAAAACATCAAAATCCAGCATAAGCTCATATTAACTTAGAGAAAGAAATGACAGCCATATCAATGTATTTCTGAAAAGTGCTTTGAATACACTACACCAAGAATGAGCCATCGGATCACATACCTCACTTGATAGTCGTATTAAAGCGGGAAAACAATATGTAGCAATTGCCTGAAGTAACGAAAAGAACTTGAGCCGATGTTCTGGATAATCTTCAAAGTTCTTCGTGATCATCTGCTGTCCAGTAAACCAATGATCAAACTGATAATTCCCTAATAGTTATTACAAAAATCACATTATCTATAAAGCAACTAGATAGCCTTGTACTGGTGGGGCACATTATATCCTCACAACTTTACCATTTAGTTCAAGGGACACAACTAACTTAACCAAAGAAAATCATGATGATATGACCAGTTAAATACTCCCAAAGACCGGGGGGGGGGGGGGGGGGATACTCGTCTTAGGTGTATGTGAACGTTATGAGCCAGTAATGGGAAAATATTTGGACTATGGGAATGAGCGGAGTTGCAATAGGCCAAAAATAATCAGCCGGTAGACATGTCTGTCATCTATGCATATATCTCTGCAGAAAAACTTCAATGGCTCCGTGTTAGTCATATATCCTCAATAAAATCAACCGATGAAGCAGCAGTTGACGACAGAAGCAAGCAATTGACAAATAAGAAAAGATTGTGTATATGAGCAGTATCACTCCAATTAATGCACATGGAGGTATCAATAAAATCATACATCTGTAAACTCTCTCATTGTTCTGCAACAAAAATCAGCCAACAGAAAGCTCCTATAGCTTCAAATAGCACTTTGTAGCTTAATGTAATGCTTCATTACTCCACAATGTAAAGACAAACACTACATACAAATTTAATGCACAATTCACTAACCTCCAGAGTACACTGGAATACAGCTTCAAATATCCGAGGCACATCCTCTATCATAGCACCCTTGTACCTACACAAGGAAGAAAATAGAGAAGCTAATTTAGAATAGTTTGCCATTACTGACAAATATAGTATAAAGCAGTAACTCATGGACATCACTTTGGTTCAGTGCGACTTAAAAAGTTGCAGGTAATTCATATAGGAGCAAACCACCACATTTAACATTTGGAGTGGGAAGGTTCATTCTAACAAGGCAGATTCAATTTTCTATTGTTAATCTTTTTGCCCTGCAGAGTGCCAGTTGGAAGGGGAAGGAATAGCTTACTTGTTTATAATTGTAGCAAAAAGAGAGAGAACTTCAGATTCCCTGGCATCAGGAACATTTCTCGTGTAATCACCTAAAACTGGATCCATCATGGGCGGCACAAATTGCTTTCCAATATGTGGTTGATCTTCAGCCTTGTCCAGAAATGTCTCCACAAGCTTTAACGTTTCCCTCTTGACTGAGCTGTCTCTCATCAAAACCCAAGTGAGATGCATGACAAAAAGTTGGATAAAAAAAGAAGCAAACTAAATAACTAAACCATACCGCAAAAGTTTCACAATGGATGTCCTAGACGCATAGGGCCCTCCTTGTGCAATGCTTGTGGATATCAGCTCGCTGTACATTCTGCAGTTACAAAAGCTCGCCATTAAAAATCAACGACTAAAACCTCATTAAGTGAAGCAGCAACATGTACATTGAAACACCAAATTAGGGCCCACATCATATAACATAGTATAACCCAACAAGATAAAGGAAGAGGGACACAACCAATGATGTACCTGTAAACATTGAGCATGTCCAGAAATATGAGAGTAATTTGAGGCAAGAAATATGTCCCAAGGGAGCTAGCAGCACTGGTATTTGTCTGCACAGGAAAGAGGAAAAAATACAGAAGCAAATGCTCAGAATAAGAGATTTTCAAACAGAAGGTTTGGTTCTTACCAAAATCGTTAACTATGAAATAGAAAATGTGAAGATCAATTTTTAAAATAATATTAACCAATCCAACAACTATAAAAGTAACTACAATTTTATTATTTTTTAAAGATAAAAAATTTATTAATAAATGTGCCAAGGAGGTACACAAAAATACAAAACAAACACCCCCTACAAAATTTGGACTCAGAAGAATACTGCTTGCTTTGAGAACAAAAAGAACCATATTTCCAGAATCAAGAACCTTTGTTTGCACAAATTTTGGAAAAAAAAGGAACATGTAAGTACTAAAAAAGGCCAGCATTAGTAATCATAATGTAGAGCTTATATTGTGTGCAATACAGTCCATCAGATTCCCATAGTGCCTAATGTGTCAAAAGGCACTACATTTTTTTGCCTACCACATAAACAAGATAGAACTTGAATGAGATGTTAAATTGAAACTGGCATGAGGATCACTTGCTACATAGATGTTTGAGAACGAATTAGAGGTCTTTATGCATCGTTCACTGGAAATACACTACCAGTCATTGTGCAGAACATATAACACGGAAGGAGAAGATGGACTTTCTTTATACACAACCTTTACAATTCAAATCCCCAACTGAATGCTGAGAAAGGGGAATATCAGTATTAAGAAAATGCAATCAGCAAAACGCACCACTATGGCAACTGGTACATATTGAGAAGGAACCACAGATTTTAACTTCAATAAGAAACATACCTGCAATATATTTAACACTGCCCTAATAACATCTTGATCTTTCAGGTAATCAACACTTTGTCGCGCCTGTCCTATAATTTCGGCCCATTTCTAGCCCAGAGAAAAGGTATTCATGAGTCATATAGAAGTGTAAGCTCCAAGAATATTTAAAGTACAGCCATAAATATAGCACATTGTTAACACATAAAAAGCACAGAGCATTTGAAGCCAACTCCCAATCTGAATTATATAGTGTGGGTCTTGCCTGATTCGGAAGCTCCATTAGCCTCTGCAAATACTCATCTCTTTTTTGGGGATCTGATTCTGCTTGAATCATCTGACCAACCTAAACAAATGACAGTGATACACCCGATCATTACAAAATAAGTAATTTTATATGAATAAGGGAACAAACGAGCAAAAGCTTATCACGAGAATTTAATTTCTAGAATGAATTCCTTACGGATTCGTAAAAGGTATGAATCTGATGAGGTGCCAAATCTACAATTGTTGTTGGAAGAGTAGTTAAGAGTTCAGAAACAAATGGCTCATTTTCTCCAACCTGAAAACAAGGAAAGAAAACATTATAATATCTATTCCTCAGATTCTAAGAAAACTGATACATGAGACAATATTCTTACCTGAACAATAACAAATTTGCGCTTGCACTTCTGGACTATTTTCAAAAATGTATCACATGCCATATCCTATAAAATAAGAGAGAGTCAAGATCCAAAATACCAAAAATGATGCTATCTCAGTAAACCATAGGTAAAATTAAAAAGCATATGAAAAGAAATAGATGGTTTCAATCCTGCGTTAGACCACATGGTGATATAAAAACCCACCATGCAAGCCACCCTCCCCTCCACCATAAATAGGACAGACAGACAGATCAGTGCCTGACACATTCCATCACTTAATTAATAACCAAATTCTAATTGGGGCATCAAATTCCTGATACCATCTCTGTAGTATTGCATTAGATGCTTCAGGATTACCCCTTAAAATGAAAACTAAATTACAGGCGCTACCACAACAATCATCTTGAACCAACCACTCAACCATTGTGCAATTTAAAGCATTACAAAAGACTTAAGAGTCTAAGAACAACAAAAAGACTACAACTAGCAAATGAGGGAATCCTTAAGTTATCAAATTTTCTAATATAGAATAGAAGAGAAGATTCCAGCAAGGAGTCACAAAGAAGTAGAAAAGCAACTGAATTGATTCAAAAGAAGCCAAACAAAACCTGCACTCCAGGATGCGATTCATGCATGAATTCAAACAGTTTGTTCACAACCGTCTTCAAAAACTTCCAGTGAGCCCTCAAAAATCTTGGATATTGCCCAACAACGTACCTGGCAATGGACCAATGAAGGTCATGAACCATGCACCATATAACAGAAACAATTCAGGCTACTGATAGGCCACAAACACTATCAAAATTAAGGATAAACCACATTGTGAGCAAAAGTTACATTTGTAACTGCTAAGTAACCACATAAAGCAAGTGACAACTGGAACTTTATTCTTACATTATATTACTAGCAATTACAGCTTTGTTGTCTTTTCCTTTGGTGATTTCACAGAGATTTAGCAAATCACGTATCACCATCACAAGAAACCTGTTCTCCTGCCAAAAGATAACTCAACAGAAGTAGTGAAGAAGAGAAATCTTAGTATAGGAAAATCTACGACATAAAAGGGTGAACCCTATCAATCAATCAAATGAAAGACGCCAAATAAGAGTCAATAAAGGTGTTGAAGGGCAACCAAACCAATAAACCAAAGTCTACACGTGCTATACTGCTATTACAGCTTTTTCAGCTAAATTTTGCCTGTATAATGTGCAGACTGATATTATTTGGAAAAGCATTTCAAATGAACGCTAAAACTGAACGTTTACAACCATTACTAGTTACAAGCCTCAAACATTTCAAAAGAACACTAAAACTGAAGATTTGCACTCATTACTAGTTACAACCTTCTGTTGCGAAGAAGAAAAGGAAAGATGATAAGAGCACCTACCGTTAAATAAGGTTGAGAATTCAAAGGCCAACCAGACATTCTCATTCTAACTGAATTAACTTAAATCTTGTACAACCACAAAAAACAAACTAACAAAAGAGATAAAAGAGAGTGTAGGGGTTCAGATGAAGAAAAAGCAAAATTATAACACAAACACGAGAGCACGTTTCAGGGCGTGATCATCGCAATATGATAAAAAAGAGGATGCTTGTCTAAAAGTAAAAATAGAAATCCACCTATGAAAATCATATGATTGATGTCTGAAACCAGTGAAACTCATATAAGACTCAAAGTGAAAAACTAAAAAAGTGTACCTGCTCATCCATCATAGACCCAGAGATGGATCCTATTGCCCAGCACAATGTATTTAGATTGTTCCATGACCAGTCCTCACCATTGAGTTGTTTGCCAAGTTTCTTCAACATCTGATGCAATACAAACATATTAGAACCTTATGAATCCAGAAGCACAGAGCACATTTACATCACACGACAAGACACAATTTCATGAAGCCCTAACCTACAAAGAAAAAAGCAATATTAAGCAAAATTGCATGTAGGCATAAGAGAACATTATGAATCCCAAAACAGAACAGATCTATAATTAACATCTCAGAAAAGCCACTATTTTTTTATTTTTTTTTTAAATGGTAAAGGAGCCATTAATTAGATCAAACACTTCGAATTAAAGGCTGATTAAGTCTACAGCATTTAGCTCTTGTCAATTAAATTGTGAGGAATTTTAACAAATGAACATCTCAAAAACTGTAATTTATTAAAAAAAAAATGGGCAGCCTGGTACACTAAGCTCCGGCTATGCGCGGGGTCCGGGGAAGGTCCGGACCAAAAAGGTCTATTTTATGCAGCCTTACCCTGCATTTCTGCAAGAGACTGTTTCCACACTTGAACCCGATACCTCCTGGTCACATGGAGGCAACTTTACCAGTTACGCCATGACTCCCCTTCTCGAAAACTATAACTAAATTGCAAAAATAAGAAAACAAATTACAAATAAGTTATTGGAAGAAATCAGACCTGTTTTCCAACACAAAATAGTCGGCAAAACAATGATGCGTTCATTTGCTGAGTAATTTTACTCATCACTGGATAATATCATTCATCTATAGGTCATTTGGTTGGCCACATAAAAGAATCACAGCATAGAGTTTCATATAACTAATAAATTATTGGATTTGTAAAGTAAACTTTCCATAATAATACAACAATTGATTTCTGGTCAATTGCTTACTGCAACATTTGGTTTACAGTATTAAACCGCACACTGCTAGGGCCCGTTTGCTTTTATTAAGATGCCTAAACCTGAATCTAGATCTGAACATTGGACAATTAAAACTGCTTGTCTTCTCAAAATCTAAATGTGTCTATTTTTTAGAAACTAATAAATATAGAATTCAAATAAGTTAATAATAAATAGTATTATATCCACAAAATACTAGAGAAACTATAAATTTACGTGGTGTTGTATAAATCGTTTCTTTGACGAATCACACTCTAAAAGCTGGGTAATCGTCCATGATGGT
Organism: Nicotiana noctiflora; assembly: GCA_032618575.1. NCBI lineage: Eukaryota > Viridiplantae > Streptophyta > Magnoliopsida > Solanales > Solanaceae > Nicotiana > Nicotiana noctiflora. The sequence continues at coordinate 88,267 of JASVEL010010437.1, read as the reverse complement.
CGTAAGGTGATGGTTGGCGGTGGACATAGTTGGTGGAGATGGTTAGGAGCTGTGGCTGTCCAGTGGTGGATAGAGGTGATAGATGTATCATGGTGGCTAATGGTGCTTGAAAATAATGGCAGGTTGTAGAGGTGGCTGGTGGTGGAAGAGGTCAGCGAGGGTGGTTGTGTGATGGTGGCCAACAGTGGCGATAGTTGGTGGTAATAAATAGAGTAGTAAAGGATTACATCAACAAGAATGTTTAAGTACACATCTTAATGATTTTAAGACTTTGTACAAGATATGAATGATTTGAACCTTCACGAGCTAATAAGTGATCATGGAAGGATAAAAATAACTGCACTTAATAAACCGAGATTTGAACAATTCAGATTCTGACCCCCGTTAAAGTGAACAAATGGGGCTTACTACTTATGTGGGAACCTCTTTAATATATAATGCAAGACGGAATATTGGAACAAGAATACCAGTATTAGCAATAAATGCTCTTTAAGTATGCAATCCCTACATAACACAATCTCAATATCATTAATCATTATAGAAAAAAAACTAAATTATTATTCGTCGTACCACAATCCGCACATTGTTTGCCCGCGTATCACAATCATTATAAATAATATCCCTACATAACTAGCCCTTAAACAAAACGAACTGTAGCAGGCATTTGGTTCACATACTAGTCAAGTGGGGATCATAATGCAAGTACCATTTATGTAATGATTAATAATAAAGAATTTGTTTTTATAAAGTAATGATGACGAAATTGCTATGCGGTGATTAATAATGAACAGATTGTTATACATAAATAACTTATTATAAAAGGGCATTTTTGTTTCTGAATAGCTTAATCCTGGCATTGCTAATACACATACTTATATCAGATTCTATCGTGCACAGAATAATACATAGATTCTTAAATATTGTAAACCAAACGGTGCATTAAAGTTATGCGGCGATTATTTTTCCTTATACGGCAAACCAACACTATTCTTATGAAGATGTTTATACTGAAATTAATAATTCCAATACATCAACCAAATGACACTAGGAGCTTTACGGTAGCTATTGAACCCAACTCCACAATGAACAATTAATAGCACTCAACTGAAAATTAACCTTTCTCAAATTACAATTGATTAGGCTTTTTGAAAAATTTCAGCGTCCCAAAGACAACTTTAATACTTCAAAAAAGAAAGCTCTAAGGGAACCACACCTGCTTTTCAGTATCTTCGTGATCAAGATGTGACAAATAGATCAACGTTTCCCTCATGATCTGCAGCATTAGACATTTGTTATGAATGAGAAACAAATAGAGAATACGCAACCCAAAGAAAATGTATTAGCTCTGTACACTTTAGTCAATTAATGCTATACACCTCCTCAAAACCGGCCCAGAAAAAATAACAGGTACAGAAACACAATTTCCACAAGAAATTTTCAATTTCACTAATTTATCAGCAAAAAAATATAGATTTTGATACAAATTAGAATGCGGAAATTAAAGAAACGAGGATAAAAGGATAGAAATTGAAAATACACCAACAGTAGCAATTAAGAAAAAATTGATAAAGACCAACCACGAATTAGTAAAACAAAGTGATTCTAATCTAGAGGACAACTTCAAGTGGAAGAAAACCACTTGAAAAACACCCTTGCAAGATGTGTTAAACAACAACCATCACCATTTCACTCACTCAAAGAGAATACATTATCAAACAAAAACTTGCCTCCCTAAAAATGAAAGCCTTAAGGGCTATTTATACTAGGGAGGGTATTTAGCGAACAAGAGACCTAAATACCCCTAAGCTAAAGACCTAGGAATCTATGTAGTCACTTGTTACAAATATAGCCTCCAATAGATGGCCAAATTACACACGTAGCCGCCCAATTGTGGGAGCAGCCATCAATTGACATCTAAAGTGCATGAAATCTTGGCTCGTATCAGATTTTCAATTATCATAATCCATACAATTTATAGAACCACATTTACAAACAGTTTAACCCGACACATGCAACATCCTATGCGAGTTAACAGATTATTCTAAAAAGAGATAGAAGACCTTGTATTGCACAAGGACATCATTGTCCTTCATTGTTTCACGGACAATGTTCCCATTTTCATCTTCAACAATGAGAACTTCTTCAGGTTTTGCCATCCGAGAGATCATAAGTAATCTCAACTTAGACATTGGACCAGCATAAAGTTGTCTCCTCTGCATAAGTTGTGCACCAAGTCCATCATCCATACCAGGAAGCATAGGCATCTGCTTATTCAACACAAAAACTAGCACATCAGCAGCTTTATAGAAACCGACATGCAACTAAGAGAAATACACAACTAACAAGTAATCTATACTATATTAAAAGCACAAAGGTCCTTAGCGAAATGTCGTTCACCTTTTTTACCCTTCAAAAATATATTTTATATTGGGAGAATCACATCCCTTGTCACTTGGCCCAACAACCCATCAGAAAATGGCCCATGTTTGAAGCCCTACCCAATATAGCCCAGGTAGTATACAATTTGAAAATTAATTCTCACTAGTTAGCCCACCCCTTATTTCTTTGTTCCCTTTTTTCTTCGTTCTTCTTCACCTTCCCATGTCAGCCTTTGCACCACAAAATTTCTCTACTATTGTTATTCTCCTTCAATTCGTTTCTCGATTTCAATGGTTAACTAAGAATTTGAAAAATAAAAGTCACCATTACAAGTGGTTCGAAGATTCGATTTCAGAAATTGAGTTTTCCGATTTGTTAGTTGTTTGGAATGGGTGTTGTCTCAATTGATTGGAATCATCAAGATAAGTTCAAAACTTATATTTCAAGTGATTTGGAGTAGCTTTAGGCTATATCTGAGTTAAATTTCAAAGGATGTCCAAGGAAGAAGAAGAACACGTGAAGCTCCATTGATAGGATTCATTTGTGTAATACTATATAATATTGTATAAATAGTATATAATAGTGTATAAACACAACTTATACACTATTATATCCGAGGTTGATACATTATTTACAGGTATTTGGTGAATTTCTCGCATTTTCTTCTCATTCTTCTTATACACATATATACATAGTGTATCAAGAATATTTTCACTTTGTCATTATACATCTGTATACAATTTTATACAACTATATACATATTGTACATCTTTGTATAAAAGTGTATAACATTGTATAAATGTGTATAAGCATCACTGACGAAATTTTTGTACGATTTTCACTTACAATTCTTGTATAAAACTAGTCCAAATCTCCAGCAAATAATTTCAAACATTGTATACAACTTACTTAGACTATTTCTAATAAGTTCAAACAATACTCACTCCAAATTTCTCACAAAATCATAATCGAAATTTAACAAGATTAGCATTAAAGGAGATGAGATTTTAGGTTTCTCGCGTCAGTTGTGATAGGTATGTATAAACCTGAAGATAAACAAAATTTAAAAAAAAAAACAGAGAAGAATTGGTTATCGAAAAAGGCACGAATGAGTGTTGACTAAGTGGGGAATTAAGTTTTCTTTCAGTTTTGTTTGCATATGATTCTTTTTCATTAAAATATTTATGGGTGAAAATGAGGAGAGAGCTACAATAGGGATAGGTAAGAATAAATGAGGTTGTTATAATTAGAGGGAAGAGAAAAGAAAAAATCTTATTGATATTTAGCTACACATTTGCAAACTTGTAATTGGGCTAAAATAGTGCAATGTCAACTTATGGAGTGCATTATTCTGTAATTTTGTCTTTTATATTGGATAAAAGAGTAATTTGCTTATTTTTCTAATATTTAGGACTTCTAAATCAACTAAAATTTTATTTATTAGATCTTTCCTTAATTGAATTATGTATCTAATTAAAATATACATATATATTGAATAACTCACCACGGTGGAAAATATTGTAAGGAAAGGATTCATCGGCAATAACGGTAAACGGTAAACGAATAGTACAATTAAAGAGAATGTTCAAGCTATGTCATTTTGGCCAAACAAATTAAAATACTCTTAGTGTAAAGAAAAATTGAATAACGTAGATCTATGGAAATAATCCGCCTATTCCTTTTTTTCCTAAATATTAGGAAAAGTATAGTTATAGTTGTGTCATAACTAAATTAAATAATTTATATAAGGTTAAGTTTTAATTAATTTTTAAGTTGATTTCTACAGAATTCAAATAAGGAAAAATATAATAAATTAAGTTTTAGCTAATTTAGAAATCTTAAACAATGGGAAGATAAGCAAAACTATTTTGTCCAATATAAAATATATATTAAAGGATAAAAAGGACGAACGATGTTATATAAATATTATACAAATTGATAAAGAGAATAATATATTGTTCGAGTAGAAAAAAGTTCGAAAATAACTCGCATCTTCTATACTATCTTAAAATTAAAAGCATAAAATCTCAACGAATAATTAAGTCTTTGAATTAATAAATTAGCAACAAAAAAAATCAGTTCAAGATTTTCAAAATCATTATGTAAGTAAAATTATTTGTCAAGTTGATAAAACTTTTAACGTACGTAAATTTATTTTCACTAGAAAAGTATCGGCGATGAAAGAAGAAAATAGAGCAAAATCCATTATGATATAGTATTAAAAATTAAATTGCTAAACATGCTAAGTTAAAGCATTAAGGATGCAACATAAGAAAAAAGGTATTCAAAAGAAGCTTCAATATTAGTTACTTTAAAACTTTTATTGTTATTTATTATTATTTTTCTATGAGGAGTTCTACCTCTTCTTTTTTTTTTTTTTTTTTTGCTAATAGGAGTTCTACCTCATCACTCACAAATTTCTAAAATACCAAAAGATTCAAAGTCTTCAATTTGTTTTGTACAATAATTTTCACAAGATATTTCACGCCTCAAAAATCATAATAATGGCATATAAAAACTTATATGGAGTAGGATTTCTTTGTTTTATTGAGCTAGCTATTTTAGGAACTTCCATTTTTTTAATATTTGTCCAATAACGAAAAATACATTATTTAATAATATTTACAAAAAATTTTAAAAAATTATATTCATTGATATAGGTACTTTGTGCGTACCCTAAGACTAGTAATAATCCAAATAGGCAATAGCAACCTATTTTTAGCAAAAAGTTTTAAGGGATCCTTCTTTTTTACTGTGCCAAAAAAGGGTTTTGAAGTATACTTAAAATGGCATAAAAGTTTTCCAACATAATACCAAGCTGTCAATAATAGCAAGCAAATCATCCACTTATATTTTTTTGTACAGACGCCATATGTTCTCCAAAAAGGAGGGAGTTGGATGAAAACACTTGATCTGAGTATGACTATCTTGAGGACGACCAACAAACAGACAGACTAACAAGCACATCCGGTGGGAAATTCTAATCCTATGAGATAAGGGCATTTAACCAAATTCATCCAAGTAAATGCATTTTGCTGGTGAGCTATGGTGTTCCTACCAAAGCACAACAAATGATATCCACTAATGTTCTAGATAATTAGGGTACATAACCTACAAGGCTAAATAGACCTGAAGCGCGTGTGTGCTCTCCATGAAGGCAAAAGGGATTCAAGTAACTCGTCATACCTGAAGCCCCATCAAACTTGCAGTCATAGCAGATTTGTCTAGATTATGATGTGCTTCAAATAATTCAAGAACCAAGGAATTCCAGTAATCCAAGCAAACCTGTGCAACCACAGCTTAACAATGAGACACTTATTAAGAGATATCTTATCAAGAACCAAAAGTAGATGTAATACCTTGAAAACCTCAGTGTCATCCACATATGAGATGTTAATTAGATACTCAAGCCCCAGTAGGAGGGCATTTACATTTTCTTGTGACGTTTCTAGCACCCGTATGTGAGACTGCATGTAAAGCAGCTCATTAGAGAATATGCTTACTAATATGTCTGAAGTCAAACTGGTAAAATCAAGGTTACTATGCACCAAATCAAAAGGTGAAGAAACTTACCTTAAAGAATGATGTGAAAAACAGCGCCAAATTCTGAATAAATGCCTGGTTATAAAGGAAAGAGAGATGAGGTTATGTGTTAATATCACAAGCTAAGTGACCAATCATTCGTTGCAACTAACAAACCTGCTCTTCATTGCTTCCATTTGCATATGCCTCGGGAATATTCGTATTGGGAGGAAGAATAGTCTATATGGGAAGAAAAATCAACATATATGAGCACTATTATCAGAGACAGATGACTCAAACAATAAGGTATGGTGGAAAAAACACTACAAACTACTAACAACAAGGACGGCAGAAAAATCAAGGTCATCCACACGCTAGGATGTTTATGTTCCACGAAACTAAATCTTTACACAGTTTTGCCAACTCTAAGATCAAAATTAATGTAAATTTTGACACATTAAATAGATCTGATTCAGATAAACTGACTGAAATGCAAGCTCAGATTCATCATAGCAACTACTCATGGACAAAGGGGACACAAGCAAGCGTACAGAGATCGATGTGAGGAAGTGAAGACAGCTCCAATTCAAATAACAAGTAAATGATAGCTTTTAGCATTTTCGCTACCGCAGTACCACCTTTGACCTACACGTAACTATAATAAATCTTTCTCCTACTCAATTATCCTACCTCCCTCAAGATCCTCAACATTGTCCACTCTTCTAAACTGAAGTTTCTACTTTACACCATACAAGCTGAATGTTATTCTTCAGACAAATTTACCAAAGGAGGGAGCATGGTACTCAGAAGAGAACGCAAATACCATGTCAAAGGAAACGTCAGGTTACATTAAGAACAAATTTTTAGATGTGCCTTTAGGCCCAAGACGTCAACCGTAAGAAACATAGGTGTGGAATGAGAAGATACCAAAAGTTATTAACGCCAAAAAGGAGAGTGTTATAAGAAATTACAAAAGGCAGAAGGCGGAAAGAAGCCAAACGAGTGGAGGAAGAGTCCCTTAATTCCAATAGATAAGAACAAAAGAAGATATTCAAAATTTTGCGAACTATAATGGAAAGAACTGATCAACATCAAGAAAGTGTGGTAAAACATAAACTTGAGGATGTTATAGGGATGACAGAGAACCGGGTTGATTTACAACAAATGCACCAGTTTGGCTCAAAATGTTGACACAAGTTTACAGTGAGAGGAAAGAGCAGTTACACATCATATTCACTGATCCAGGAAAAAATGTACGAAAAGGTACCAAGAAAGTTCCAATAGTGCCATGGTGGAAGTTGGAGAAGAAGAAAAACATATCAAGTATATAAAGCTCATAACAGATATGTACGAAGATGTCATCACGTGTAAAAATAGGAGATACGTATGAGTTTTCCATAGCTACGAGTTTACACTATGTATTTGCAATGAGCCCGTTACTTATTTATCCTAGTTATGGATGCGCTAATGGATAGTATACATGATGAGACCCTGTATTGTATGCTATTGAAAACAATATTGTGTTAATTGATGAAACTTGCAAAAGTGTCGATCAAAAGCTTGAACTATGGAGCACCACTCAAGAAAGTAGGAGTTTTAGGATAAGTAGAAGTAAGACAGAATATACACATTGCATGTTCCGCCAACATAAGAACAGGGATATTGTGGTAAGATGAGATGTTGGCTGCCTAAATGCAAAAAAAAAAAAAAAAAAAATCAGAACTTTGCTTTACCTATCAAAAAAATCATCTATGGTACGATGGATGAAGATGTAACACATATAATTAAAATAGGATGGTTGATATAGAGGAATGTTGCGGAAAGTGATGTAAGGAATCCTACAAAAGTGGAAAGCAAGTTCCATAGAATGATTGTAAGACCGCCAATGTTGTATGGGCGTATTGAGCTTCTAAGGAACAATTTGTTCACAAATGGGTGTTACAAATGCTAAAATTGATAAATCCTTACAAGATTAGACAAGATTAGGAATGATTTAATATGACACTCCCTCCGTTTCAATGTATGTGAACCTATTTCCTTTTTAATCCGTGCTAAAAAGAATGATCCCTTTCCTTATTTGGAAATAATTTACCTTTATGCAATGATTTATAGCCACACAAAATATATATGTCTCATTGTACACCACAAGTTCAAAGGTCTTCTCTCATTTCTTAAACTCCATGCCCAATCAAATAGGTTCACATTAATTGAAACGGAGGGAGTATAAGGAAAATAATAGCATACACCTATAAAATGAGATGAGGTAAAAGAACAGGGTAGACCTAAAATCACATTATAGGAAGTTGCTGCAAAAGATCTTTAGAACCCGTTTGGACATAGATTCCAAATATTTTTAGAAAAAACTTATTTGGATGAAGTTTGATTTGAAATTGAAAATGTGTTTGGATATGAATTTTGGAGCAAGTTTTGACATGTTAAAAAGTCCCAAATGATCGTTATTTGTCCCAAAAAGAGGTCTTAAGTTATTTTTGGGATTTGAAATTTTGATTTTCAAAATCTCTCAAAAACTAGATTAATTCTACAAACAAAACACAGATTTGGAAATAAAAAACAAAAAAAGAACTTCCAAAACTTATGGCCAAATGCCTACTTAATCTCTAGCAATCCATGCAGTTGTAACAAAAATATTATCAATGGAAACAAAAGAACCATTTAGGAAATACAAACTAGTCGGAATTAATGCTTAGTCATGATACAAAACTTACATTATGCTTAGTATTGCTAGGAGTATTTAGTTTGTCCAATGATTTGTATGACATAGGAAATTCAGAGTTTCTAGTGATGCAGAACCTCAAATTATTTAATATTTCCGTGAAATGAATCAAAATAGAGTGAAATAGATAGTGTGGACTCACATGTCGACGCCGACAAGCTTGGGAATGAAATGCAGTTGTCGGTGTTGCTTCAGATTGACATCCAGCATCACTTAAAATTTTAACTTGTAGAATAGTATCGATTCAAGTAAAAAAATATACAAATGTTTCTACAAAAACTATTAGAAGACGCAAAGATAAACTTCACCTTCGGGAACTATCAGTGAAATTGAACTATAAAATATGGGCAAAAAGAAAATACTAGAACAAAATGTTGCTTTACTAAGCAAGAAAGCCAAGAACAGCTGCACAAGAGTCATCGTGTATGGTTGCTTAGACAAAAGTGAAAAACATTATCTCTTGCATATAATCACACAAAAATAACAACACTTCAATGCTTAAAAACACTTTGGATAATCATAGCTTTGGACAAAAACCACATAATCATGCAACCACGTTTTGCTTAAACAATTGTGTAGAGGTATCTATGTATTTCTATCGAGTCAGAAGAAAAACAAGGGAGAAAGAATACTGAACACATGGCTGCACATCATAGATTCCTTCATTAATGCTACAGACAGACTTAGATCAATTAAAAATCATACAAGCAAATTCTACACTTCTTTTCACTCACCTGCAACTGCACCATGAATATATTGTACATTTTGACATACTGGACATTATAAAAATCCCCAAAATTGAGGACAGCAACCTGTTAGATATACAAACTAGTCAATAAGTGCCCTGAATCACTTCAGATCAAGTATCAGAAAAAGGAACTTTCTGGAGATCCCCATGATATACCTCTGTTAAGCACTGAAGACTGGGATTCCGATAAGCTGGCATAGGGAAAAATTTAAGCAGTGTTTCCAGCTGTAAAAACAAACAGGACAGACTTCAATCTTTTTTCTCAAAGACATTTGTGAGAATGCACGGGAGAAAAGTATATTATTGATATTTTAACAATGATACAATGAGCCCTATATATAATACATATTCTACTCCTACTACATATAGGATTAGGACATATTATACTCCTACTACATATGGGATTAGGACATATTCTACTCTAACTATATATAAGAATAGGACTATTTACACATAAGTATCTAACACTCCCCCTCAAGCCGGTGCATACAAATCATATTCACCGAGCTTGTTACATATGTAACTACTACGAGGACCAGTGAGGGACTTGGTGAAAATATCTGTAAGTTGATCATTCAACATTCAAGGCCACTAAGCTCCCCCTGAGCAACAAAACTGAAATTGCAATGTTCACGAACATTTATCGACGAACGCAAATAAATCTTGAATCATCAACCGGAAAGACGCACGGTGGCTGATTTTTCTGTTCATATGTGACTGGAGTTTTCCGGGATTGGTCGCACAAGGGTTTTCAGATCTGATGGTGGTACTGGTATATGCATAGTACCACTGTAGCAGTGATGAACCCTGGGAACAAGACAAAGTTGCCGGAAAATTGCACGGCGATGAGATCTTTCTTCCCGGATGTCGTTGGAATGACGCACAACAATAATATTCTCACTGAAGCTCTGATACAATATGAGAATGCACGGGAGAAAAATATATTATTGATATTTTAACAATGATACAATGAGCCCTATATATAATACATATTCTACTCCTACTACATATAGGATTAGGACATATTATACTCCTACTACATATGAGATTAGGACATATTCTACTCCAACTATATATAGGACTAGGACTATTTACACATAAGTATCTAACAACATTCACATTACATCAGGTAACATATATAGTGACAAGCCTCAATCAATAAGATAAAGAATAAGTAGCAATGGAATACAAACCAATGGTGACTCAAATATATAGCCCACAGGAATCCATGAAAGGAAAGCATGTAATGTTGCAAGAGTTGCCCTGATAAGCTCGGTTCTCTGGGATGCTGATAGCACATACATGCATAACTCATGGATGAGTTGAAATTCACTGGGATCAGAAGAAAGAATCTATCAGTAAAATTTGTCCCAAAATAACAATCTTGATATCAAAGTATATAGGCATTTTGTAACAACAACTACTACAACTACAAAATATAGTCCCACAAAGTGGGGCATGGGGAGGGTAATACGTACACAAACCTTACCCCTACCCGAAAGGGCAGAGAGGCTGTTTCAAATTGACCCTCGGCTCAGGGATATAGGCATTTTGTATTAAGTATATATAAAATAAACTTTAATCCTAGTTAATAGCAAGATAATAGTTATATTAAACGATCACGCAATTGAAATGATTAAAAAAAAGTATCAATCCTTTGAACGAATCTAAAATTCATTCAACATTGTGCACCATCTTTCAATTCCTCATTACTATTGTTATTAGAATCCAAGTGGTCTTGAAACCAACCAATTGCAAGGCATAGTAAGAAAAGGAAAGTCAGGTTCCAATGGCATCCAATTACAAAGAACACAAAACTAAAAAAGAGATCTAAACGGAAGAAGAGACACTGCATGTCAAAAAAATTAGACCACATACCAAGCACAAGTCCAGTTTCAAGAATCAGATACTACATATTCACTGAAAAGATTCAGTGTGATTATGCTTAGTTCAGAAAGGAGAAAAAGGAGAGGAGAGGAAATTTTCTTCTATCTTTTGGTGGCAAAATGGAAAGAGAATGAAAAATATAGAGGACAAGACATCTCTTTCTTGGAATCACAAGCTTGTTCCCAAAATGAGGAAAACTCTTATTCCCCATCTCACTTTCTATCCCAACCAAACCAAGGAAAGACTCCACCTCCTCTTCATTATTTCTTTTCTTATTTTCTCTTCGCTCATCTTTTATTCCCTAGATTCCAAAATTAAACCAGCGCTGAAGAAATGTTCTCCTCTAACATATAATTCCCATGCTACAAAACATAAGCATGTGCAACCAGGTATTCCAAGTTACACCCCGTAATCCACAATTTTATAATACAATACAATCAGCCAAATATCAAAATGAAAAATGTGCTAGATTGAAATAAAGAAACGTGCTTTAATAATGGATAGAAAAACTAAGGATTACACCGGGAAGTACCTATTCAAAGATTGTTTAAGCTCTTTAATTTTCTGTTGAGTCATTTCGCCCCTCGAGAAATCAAATACCTCCTCACTAAGAAGCTGAAGAACAAAACTTTCTGTCATCAGTGTATACTTGATTGTTAAGTTTCACCGGAAGGAAGAAAAGAGGTGCACAAAGACCTTCAATATGGCCATGCAATTTTCACATATAGTCTCACTTGTCTTTGCGGCTGCAACTAAATCTGGAACAAAGCTTCGCCATCTGGCTGGCCACTCATGCTTCAAAATCTGCAGATGCAAATATTCAAGAATAAAATACCTTCTTTAAAGCTTTTAAAATCATGTGTAGCTTGAGTGACAGTCACTTTCGGTATTTGCAATTTTAAAATTACCTGAACCAAAGTTATATTTAGCTTGCTAACATATAGCTTTTCCCGCCTAAGTGATGCTTCATCACTAGAAAGCTGAGATCAAGACAAAAATAAACATAGATGAAAAAGTTAAAAGAATCAGAAGAAATAAGAAAATCCAACTTAACGTCCCCAATATGACAATCAATTGTGTAGTTATACCTTTACAATAACTTCAGAAATATAATTTTTCATCCCATCTCTTTGTTCAACAGGTAATGCATTCCATCTATACTTTATAACACCTTCTAGAACCTGCAGGTATGAAGCCAATACAGTAATCCACTAATCCCGTCAAACAGTGACCAAAAACAATTAATTTTAAATTTGGGCAAATACGGAGAACATGTCGCCATATTCTGTTTTAGTGATGTCAATAAAATATCCGTATTCTCAAGACAATATTAAAGCATCCTTTAGTAATTTCTTCCTCTACTTTGATTCAATGTTAAACTTATTGACATCCTAAGAATTCACAATTTGGGTTGTCTCACAGCCTACTTTTACCTTCACAATCAAAGAACAAACTCCAAACTTAGCTCTCATCTTAAATCATGCCAACTTAAACCAAAGCAACAAATAGAAGGAATATCAAATATCAATTAAAAGAACACAACGAAACATCAAACTTTTGGATCGCTTCTTATACTCTCACAGTTCAACGACTTAAAATGCTAATGTCATTTGGCTTTTGTTCAAAACAACAACACATACTACACCAAGAAAAGTGATATAGTGCAAAATTGAATCTTTACATAACTATACCAAGAAAAGCAATACTCTTCATCAATACTAAATTGAATATTTCCCTTTTATTAGATGTGATAAAATGTCAACTTCATTATAACTCTTTTCTATTCTTAAAACAATCAAAAGGTAAGTTTTATACTCACATGTCATTTTTAAAAGAAACACGCTGTTAAAATCATCATAACAGCTAAGACATACTCTATAAAGATAGGAACATCCAATTTGGATCAAAGATTAGTACTCAGTTACGATAATACGATTTTTCATACGTTTGTACTATATTAACGAAATCTAATATATTAAACATGCATGCCCTAGTTATAAGCATGAAATTGATATTAGTAAGAATGTATAGAAATGTTTAATTGCTGAGGTAAAGAGCCCATAAACACAAATGCAAGTAAAACTTATATAAGAAATACGAATAGAATTACTTCCAAAAACTGACCTGCAAAGCAAAAAACTTGGTGTTCAGGCTTTGCGTGCTCGACAAAATGTGAACCACTTGAAGCCACATATCTGGGATATTTTGCAAGTCCCGCAAAATATGGTCTGCTGCAGCTCTCTACACAGCAAAATAGATAGAAGTGAGCGACAGAAGAGTAAAAATGGAGAACAAGAACAGCTTTAAAACTAATTCTAGTTGTCCTAAAAACTTGTGTGATAATTAAATGGTACAGGGAATCAATTAACAAGCTACACATATGATCTTTTTGGCCAATGCATCTTTTGTTGTTCATTCTTTTTCAGGAACCTATGAAGTGCCTTTTACTCAAACAAATATTAACTTTTTATCAAAACATATACTCCCTCTAATTGAATTTAGATCATACATTTTCCTTAATAGTCCGTTCCAAAAAAATGACACATTTTTATATTTAGAAACAATTTAACTTTAAAATTTTCATTCTACCCACTTTACCCTTAATGAGAAGCTTTTATAACCACACAAATATTATGGTCCCACTAAGATTTTGCCCCTTAAGCATTTATCACCACATGTTTCAAAAATCTTTTTTTCCCCTTAAACTTTGTGCCAAGTCAAACTGCATCATCTAAATTGAAACGGAGTGAGTATTGATTTATACTCTATATTGATATGGGAGTATGTATCCTTGCAGTTTCTAATAAGTGTTATCAAAGGCGTGCTTAAGCCCTGAAGCGGGGCTCAAAACATGTTAAGCTTTTCGCTTCGCCTTGCTTAGCAAGCGCTTCAGTGTTGTCATCAACGCTCTAAGACATACTTTTTATTGCCAATGAGCGAAATCCTAAAGAGGGACACTAAGCAATTGATACTTCACTTTATCATAATTTTTCTTCAATTTCTTTGTCCATATATTTGGTATTCATGCCTATAGATATTAGTCTTGGACTATACATACATATTTGTTATTTTTTTCCAATTTGCGCCTTTTTTCATTAAAACCCAAACTTTCTTTGTGCTTTGCGCTTAAAACCCCAACAAACCTTAGATCTTTTTTGCTTTTTCGCCTTTGATAACACTGAGTTTCTTGACTTCCAATTATTACTAAAAGTTGTGCATGTGCATGTAAATGGTTGCTAAAGAAAGTGGATATAATAGTCACTACAGTACGGGGGCTGAAACTTAGGTCAATTACCATAATTGTTAGTCAACTCACTCAGCCTAGTTGCTAATATGGCAAGATTCGCAAGCCAAAAATTTTCCATACTCAGCCTTCTAGCTAGACCATTCAGAGTCATAATTGTTCCTATCCCCTTCATCCCATTCTGCTTCTTAACACATACCATCTAAGATCACAAGTCTACAGTACAAAAATAATTACCGTGATATCAACTGATGAGTAGAAACAATAAGCTTCCTATGACATTTAAATCAAACAGGAAACATATTAAAACTTGAAAATTGACTAAGCACGTCAATATAACGCCAAATGTCACCTTTCACTGGGTCTGACTACAACCCCCTAAACAAAAATAGCCCAAATCCGTGATGCACGACAAGTACTTGTTCGGTCACATAATCATACAGGTCTTTAGAGCAGTTGAGCCACTAATGAGCGAAATGCAATTCATGCTAGGGAAGGTAAACAGTTGTTTTGCGAACCTCACCTAATACAGATAAAATAAATTATCCTCCAAATTTCAAACAAAGCCATAGCCCATAGGATGTGGAATACGTGAACGATTGGAATTGCAAGTACACTGATGTGCTCTAGCAACAAGCTGTCATTATACACCAACTGAGTAACTAATGCATACCCTAAAATTACCAAATCTAATTCTATACTGCTGAAAGAAGGTCCAGAACAAAATGCTACAGATCTCAAGTCTTCTTCTCTTTTGTTCACTCTCCAAAATGGAGAATCAATTGCTGATATGTTCTTCCTTCTACTGTGTCTCTTAAGTTCATATTCCTAAATCTTGTACACACACACACATATATAAAGCTTCAGGCTGAAAGAAGTTAAGGATCATGGCAACACCTCATCAGAACCACATTCATACAAAGCTTCCATTCTTCATTGCAGGTCTGTGGACTACAATACCTCACCCGACTCCCCACTAACTTTATGGTCTTTTGCTTCTTCAGTTTTTCTTTTTCCTTTTTTTTTGGGGGGGGGAGGGGAGGCAGGGAGAGGAAGGTCAATACGCAGCTTCTGAAACTCGCGATTCTCAGGATGGTACAAACATTAGAGAATAGCTTTTGAAACAAAAGAATAATTATAAAATAGCTCCAGGAAAAAAACATGCCCATGAATTGCAGGGGTGAAAAGGGGGGATACAGAGAGATAAACAGCTCCAAAAGAAGACAAAGCTCCTTGGCCTTCAATCGGAAACAAAATGCAGAGCTAGCAGCGCAAAACAGAAAAATCAGTAAGAATTTCCGTGAAAAAAAAAATTCTGTGTTTAGCTTTTCACAAAGGAAAGTACTTCCCAAAAAGAGTAAAATGACTTCATTCACCTACGGAAAGAAATCTTTTTATAAATATTCCAAGCTCCTACTCCACATCACTTTCTTCAACTGAGACACTTGAGACATTTTTGTCAACAGCCATATAATCAATAATATCAGTGGAACACTATCCTTGTACCTTCAAAACACTATCATTATACTCTATTGCCCAGCTTGTGCTAGCCTCGGCTATTTTATTGAATATCTAGTTATCTACTACCTTACACAAGCACCGGTACTGGGTAGCTCTGCCAACAAGGTTTAGGCGACAGGAATAAATCATCTAATGTTTTTTGCCTCCTTTTGAGATTTGAACATGAGACCTCGTGGTTCTCCTCCCACTTTATACCACTAGAACACATCCTTGGGTGCTCAGTTTACCCAATCTTTCACCTTGTACTACATCACAAACTTTTGTATCCAACCACCAATCCGTAAAGCAAAACAATTTTCTACATACCAAATCTTACAATAAGTCTTCATTCCTCCCCAAAGTTTCAATTAACATGTGGCTAACTGTACTGAAATAAACTCTAGAAGTCACAAAAGTATGGTAAGCAATTCGAAATTACAAATTGGAGAATTAAGCCACATTAGTGACACATAGCAAATGAAGTGGAGAATGAAGGCAATAAGAGAGTTAGCAGATGAATATGTTGTTACCTCTTCCTTAGATCCAGTTCCATAGAAAGCGGCAACAGTGGCATCAAGTAAGGCAACATCAATTGGCTGACTCAAATCCCTAAGCTTCTCCGCCGCCATGGAGAGAGAGATTTCAAACAGTGATAAACCCTAGAAATTTACAAGTCCAAAAGTTCAGAAAAATCCTAGGAACAGTACGGATGGAACCCTAGAGTGAAGGAAGCATGTATTCTCTCTACGTATATGTTTGAAGAACGGAGAAGGGGCAAAAGAAAAAGACAGCTTCAATTTGAAGCAGAAAGCGAGGGGGTGGGTGGGTGGGGGACTTTGAAAATTGTATAAGCCCTTCCCTCCTCTTTTACTCCAAGCGGGTCTGTTAGTGGGAGGAGCGTTATATTTTTGAAAGAATTAAAACAAAATAGGCATGACCATAAGGAAAAATAATAAGTACATATTTTTAAGTTTTATTTCGACATAGCTTTCTTTGTACATATTTTAAAAATTTTAACAAATTCAAAATATATATTCTTACAACTATTGCTTCTAATATCTACGAAGTTAAATTTATATTCTCACAACCATTGATTTCACTCTTTCTTTTTCTCACATCTTCTGCATATGATTCAAGGGATCGTATATTTTCTACTTTTACGCTTCTGTCACTTGATTGTAGTGTAAGAAAATTAAAGAGTAAAAGTCCACCATTAAAGACCACTCAAAGCTTTGCTTTCGAAAATGAGTATTTTTGTATTTGTTAGTTTTTTGGATTGGGTTATTCCAATTGATTGAAAATATCAAAAGGAGTTCAAAATTTAAATTTGAAGTGGTTTAGAATATATTTTAGCAAGATTTGAGTTAAATTTCAGAAAAGACGTTAGGAAGAAGACGAAGTCAGTTTTTTATATAACTATGTATAATCTTGTATAACAGCGTATATGAGGGCAGAAACACATCTTATACACTATTATAGACTATTATACACTTTTATACATCTTTATACAAGCGTCTGTAGACAAACTTATTCTACGTTTTTGAGTTGTAATTCTTGTTCAAAACTAATCCAGATCTCCATTAAATGACTTTAAATTTTATATACAACCTCCTTATACTATTTCTAACAAGCCTAAATGACATTCACTCCAAATTTATCACAAAATCAAATATGAAATTTAAATCCACATATTTAAGCTTATTAAAAATTAAATTTTCACCACCCAAAGAAATTTGGTTTGTTGAACTAATATTTGAGTCATAGTTACTGATTCGAAAATTTATATTTATACTATATTAAAAGCACGATGGCCCTTAATGAAATGTCGTTCAGCTTTTTTACCTTTTAAAATAGAGTTCACACTAGATTAAATAGTCATTTGATTATATCCCTAATATTTAGGAAAAATCATTTAATTAATCTCCATTATTTAGGAATAGTCATTTAACTATTTCCCTAATATTTAGGTCTTTTTAATTTACTAAAATTTTTCTTATTAATAATTTCCTTTTCAATTTCCTGTTAATTAGGAATAGTCACTTTTTCTAATACTTAAAACTTTACATCATTTAAAATTTCACCTAACAAAAAGTATTTTCTTGTTTGACGATATAAAATATATTACTACTATAATTCTTAGTTATGCTGCCTAATACTTATAACATTCAACAACAACAGCAGCAACCCAGTATATTTCTACAAAGTGAGATCTCGGGAAGGTAATATGTAGACATGTCTTACCTCTACCCAAGAGGGCAGAGAAGTTGTTCTCAGTCGACCCTCTATAAGAAATACCTCATCTAATAATATTTAATAATTATATAATATTTAGGAGATTAAATTAGTTAAAGTTTTACTTATTAATTTGTTTTCTTATTAAATTTCACTTTGTATAACTCTTTCACTTAAATTATTAAAAAAATAGGTGAAGGAAAAATTAAAAGATTTAAAAATGAAGAGGTACGATTTCTTGAACAATATCGATAGTTCACTTTTTAAAAATATATAAGACAGCCGCATCAATAAAATTATTCAATATCATACTTTTAATTTTCAAAAATATTAAATGCACAATTACAATTTTGCAGAATGTTGAGCATAAATCAATAATATACACAAAAGTAATAAGATAAATTATGAGATATTTTAATTTTAACCCATGATATGTTTAGCTAAATATAAGTGGGTTCATTAGCTAGCTCTCAATTGTAGAGCTCTAAGGCTAGCAATGAAACTGAAATGATAAAATTACAAATCTGGAACAAATGTTAGGTTAAGGCATTGATGATACTTCTAAGATAATTTCTTGAATTATTAGTTAGTTATACAAAATCAATAATCATGATCATCTTTAAAAACTTACACTTTTATTATATAATTCGATACAATTTTAAATAAATTTTTAATCATTAAGATAAAATTCAAGCACATCGCGCGTACCTTAAGACTAGTTAACTTAAAAACTTGAGAAATGCTTTTTAAAATTAAATAGTAATTTTGAAAACCTATTGGAGTTGGATGTGGAATCTTAGCCTATTATTTTTGGGCTAGTTGGTTATAAATTAAATATGGGCTATAAAATTGAAAAATAGGGAGCCCAGTTTTCCTAATGTGAAATTTTTCCAATGTTTTTTCGAGTCTAACAACTCGTTTGGATGGTTGCTAATAAATAGCATGTGCTTATATAATGGGACTAGTTTGGTGACAATCCGAACGGTCGTCTTAAGAATTAACACCCTGATTCCCTATTAACTACTTCTCTCGTGGTCATTTCTACTAGTTTGATTGTCGGGATGTTCGGTTTCGAGTTTCATAGAGTTTTTGGACACTTAGTTTCTAAATAAAAGCTTAAGTGTTGGAGAGATGATCGTAGTCGGAACAGTATAAAGATGGCCTCGGAATGGAAATAGGCTAGTTCCATTAGCTTCATTGGGTGATTTCGGGCTTAGGGGCGTATTCGGATTGTGTCTTGGAGATCCATAGCTAATATAGGTTTGAAATGCCGAAAGTTTGAATTTTGAAGTTTCTGGTTCGATAGCGAGATTTCGATTCGAGAGTCGGAATGGAATTCCGGAAGTTGGAGTAGCTCCGTAGAGTTGAAAGTGATGTGTGTGCAAAATTTCAGGTCATTCGTACGAGGTTTGATAGATTTTTTTTGTTGAAAACGTATTTTTAGAGTTTTTGGGATTCTTAGGCTTGAATACGATGAAAAATAGGTGTCTTGATGTTATTTTGAGTATTCCGATGGTTGGAACAAGTTTGAATGAAGTTATGGGGTATGTTGTGGTAGGTTTGGTTGAGGTCCAGTGGGGCTCGAGATAACTTGGGATGGTTGACGGAAGGATTTTTGGAGTTTGGAAATTGTAGCTTCAGCTAGTTTCTATCATAACCGCACTTGCGGTTTCGGTTTCGCATGTGCGGAGCCATAGAAGCGGTGGAGTAACCGCAGAAGCAGTGGAGTAACCACAGAAGCGGAAAAGGAAGAAAGATACCAAAAACCGCAGAAGTGGGGTCTTCACCACAGAAGCGGACATGCATCTGCAAAGGGATAATCGCAGATGCAAAACTCATGCCTTAAGTGAGAAGTTGCAAACACGATAATAGTTCCGCAAAAGCGGGAACACAGATGCGGTAACAGCTAGGTAGAAATATAAAATTTTGAGGGTTTAGTTTCAAAAGTTGGAAATTCGATTTGGAGCTGGGGAGAGGGCGATTTTGAGATGAAATTGAAGATGAAATCATTGGCTAACAATTCTCTAACCCTTTCTAGTTATATTCCATCAATCTATAGTTAGTTTCATTATTTAATTTTGAATTGGAGGTGAAAATTGGGAAAAAGTTGAAAGAAAGTTCTTAGGCCTAGAATTCGACTTTTGATTGGGAATTTGACATTTGATTTGGATAATTTTGGTATCCATGAACTCGTGAGAGTGTGAGGATTCTGAAAATACCTGATTCCCAGAAGTGGGCTCGAGGGGCGTTGTGGTTATTTTACCTAATTTCACGTATTAGCTTAGAATTTTTTGTAGAATTAGGTACTTGAAGTGTTATTTATGTTATGCAATTGAATTGAATAGATTTGTGCCATTTGAAGTCAAGTACTAGTGGAAAAGATGTAGTTTTGGGTTGATTATTGAGCCGGTTCGAGGTGAGTGACTTGCCTAACCTTTTGTGGGGGACCTTTTCCTTAGGATTTGGTATATTTGATAATTGAAATGCCTTGTACGTGAGGTGACGAGTGCCTACTTATGCTAATAGTTGGAAATCCAATTTTTATTTAAGTACTTACTAGTATGTTTTATTTTCTATTTTATTACTTGCACTATTAAGCATGTTGTTAGTTTAGGAAAGCATGTCTAGGTCATTCAATTGCCTTATTTGTTCAATTGCTCTACCTGAATTATATGCAGCATGGTAGGTTAGACTGTTTTTTTTCCTTAATGAAGTTTGATATTTCTGAATATTTCTCATGTTGATGTTGTGTATTTACATTGGGACTATGAATGTGGGATTCCAGTACTCTCCCTTGTCTGTTTACATTTGGGACTACAGATGTGGGATTCTAGTAGATCCCTCTACATACTTATATGGAACTATGGGAATGCACCTGATAGATTCTCTCAGTACTGGGTATTTATGTTTGGGACTATGGAACAGGGTTCCGGTAGATCCCTGTGCACTATGAGCTAGACTACGGGACGTTATCCCGAAAGACTTATTCGATATGTATATTTGGGACTACAGGACGATATCCTGGAAGATCCACAATTGTTATTATTGGTGTTGAGCTGTATTTTCCTTTTGTGTTTACTTTACCTCTATATAATTGTTTTTGTTCTTTATATCACATATTACTTTTACTGCTGTACTTATTTATACTGCTCTGCTCTGCTCTACACTGTTGAACTTTATCTTATATTTAACCTCAGTAGGGCACTAACTTCCTCGTCACTGCCCAAGCGAGGTTAGGCTTGGAACTTATTGAGTATCATTGTGGTGTACTCATGCCCAACCGAGGTTAGGCTTGATACTTACTGAGTACCGTTGTGGTGTACTCATGCACTTTCTATGCATGTTTTTCATGTGAAAATCCAGGTACCACGACTCAGTCCTATCACCTTTGAGGTGAGGTGACTGCTCTAGTGACTTCGAAGTATATATGCCACGTCCGCAGAACAAGGAGTCCCTTTCTATTCTCGCTTTTAAGTGTTAGCCATTATGTATTTATGTTATTTGTTAGACATTCTGGAGTTAGAGTTATTTAGTATCCTTAGCTTGTGATTCGTGGGTTTTCGGGTCTTGGAAATATGTATTGGTTTTTTAGAGTTAAATATTGTGTATGCCAAGTGACACTTTTAAACGTTGTTTATTACTTTATTTCTGTTTTAAATTGTTTTATTTCCGTAAATTTGATTTTTCGTTCGTGATTTAGGCTTACCTAGTCGTAGAGACTAGGTGTCGTCACGATGTTTCACGGAGGGCGAACCGGGGTCGTGACAAGTTGGTATCAGAGCTCTAGGTTCATAGGAGTCATGAATCACAAGCCAGTTTATTGGAGTTTTGTTGATCGGTATGGAGACGATTGTACTTATCTACGAGCGGCTATGTAATTATTAGGAAAAAATTTCACTTCATTAGATTTCCTTGTCGTGCGAGATTTTGATATCACAATTCTAAACTTTTGTATTCTATTCTCTCACAGATTGTGAAGACACGTGCTACCCGATATGATCAGGCACCCATGCCCCCTACTACAGCCGTTAGAGGCTAGGGCAGCGGTAGAGGCTGAGGACGTGCATGCGGTGTAGCCAAAGCACTTACGCAAACACCGAGGAGCCACCAGTAGTGCCATTTTGATTCTAGGCACCTGACACGCCTACTGCTACTATCACGCTAGCACTTCAGGAGACTATGACACAATTCATGAGCATGTACACCACTTTGCTCAGGTAAGGTTGCTTCCCCTTGCTACAGTTATATCCCAGGCTAGGGGAGGAGTACAGACTCCCACCGCCCACACTCCTAAGCAGCGAGTGCATGTTGGTCAGGTCCCAGAGATTATTCATGTGCAGCCTGTAGCCCCAGGCCAGCCCAAGGACAGGGTAGCGGCTTCGGAGGATGAGCAGCGGAGACTTGAGAGGTTCAACAAGTATGATTCTCCTATATTCAATAGGTTAGCATCAGAGGATGTCTTGGGATTTCTGGAGGAGTGTTGCGGTATTCTCCATACAATGGGTATATAAGGATCGAGCGGCATTTCCTTCACTACTTCCCAGCTTCGAGGAGCCGCCTATGGGTGGTGGCACACCTATGAGTTAGATAGTCCAGACGAGGCTGCTTCACTGACTTGGACCCAGTTTTCAGATATATTCCTGATAGAGTTTGTTCCTCAGAGCCTCAGAGATGCATGGCGTGCCAAGTTTGAGTATTTGCACCAGGGTGCTATGACTGTCTCAGAGTATGCTGTATGTTACACTAGCTTGGCTAAACATGCACCAGCCTTGGTTTCTACTATTCGTGAAAGGGTTCGCCGGTTTATTGAGGGCCTTATTCCCAGCACCAGGTCTTGTTTGGCTCGTGGTATCGAGTGAGGGTATTCAGGTGGATCTGAAGAAGGTAGAGGCAGGGCAGAGTTGGACCAGATCATCCTCGTCTACAGAGATTCACAATTTTCTCGATTTCGTGGAGGGGTTTTGATCGATTGCAGCCCCTATGCCGAGACTAACCCATAAGAGGGCTCTGTTCTGGTGGACATAAGAGTGTGAGGCGAGCTTTCAAAAGCTCAAGACAGCTTTGGTAATGTAAAATTGGAATTTGGAGGGGCAATTGAACTCCGATTTTGATAAACTTTATATGTACAGACTCGTGGCGAGACGATGATTCCAAAAATATGAATTTCGTAATTTTTGAGAAGTGGTCCCAGGGCTCGAGTTTGTCAACTTCGTATTTTTGGATGTTTTTCGAGTTCTTTCGATTGGGTTACGTTCCATTAGCATATTTTTACATATCCCTTATGGTTTTGATCAGATTCTACACGTGAGGAGGTAGATACGAGAGGGAAAGGTTTGGCGAGCTAGATTATCGGCCGGCTAGAGGTGAGTAATACTTATGAATGATATTATGAGGGTTTAAAACCCCGGATTTGCACATCTTAGTGTTGTATTGAGGTGACTTGCACGCTGGACCTGAGCGTGGGGTAGAGCACCATTGGGGATCGAGACTTGGTCCATCCCGGTTGTTGGTTTTTACCACGTATCTGCAAATTATTTGTTGTAATCATCATGACTTGGGCTCATTGTCATACTTGGGGCTTATTGCCGATTGTTTGAGCTCTTTATGAACTATCATCACTATTTCCCTCACTATCTGAAATATTATTTGAATTTAGTCTGTGTGATTTATATTGTTTTATGAACTCGGCTATATTTTACTCAAACATGGAGTTTTAACTAACATTTGAACTATTGTTTGAGTTAAGTATCATTGTTTTACTGATGCCCGAGGGGCTTTTTGACTATTTTGGATTGATTGAGGCCAAGGGACATATGTGAGGGCATGAAGAGTGATGTGAGGAGGCCTTTAGGCCTCGAGTGTTCTGTGAGGAGGCTTTCAGGCCTCAAGTGATATGTGAGGAGGCTTTAAGGCCTCGAGTGTATTGTAAGCAGGCTTTTAGGCCTCGTGTTGATATTATTCAGGATTTCAGGCCTTATTGATAGCGCTTGGGCTGAAGGAGCCCCTCCGAAGTCTACACATCCATAATGAGCGCGGGGTACCCCTTTAAAATGAACAGTGGTAACAATGACACTGTCATACATGTTTCGGTCAGGTAACAATGACTAACTAGTGGTAACAATGATACTGAAACACATTTTGGTCAGGTAACAATGGCTGACCCTACTTGTGTATTCTTGTTTATTTGGTTCCTTTCAAGAGAATGTTTTGCTATGTTTTTATGGATTATACTGTTTATTTGGTTTACTGCTTAAGATAGCATTATTTGTGCCCTTTTGGGATTTTATGCTTTCAGTGTTATTCACTTTATTACCACTGAGTACGAAGTACTCACTTTACTCTCTGCACCATGTGTGCAGATCCAGGTCCTTCTTCTCAGGTTGAGTGATTCTAGTTGATCCAGAGTACTTTCCGGGAGTATTTGAGGTAGCTGTACGGTGTTCAAAGCCGAGGATTCTCCACTCTATCTTTATCCTTTATTTATGTATTATTAGTGTTAAGATAGACTTTGTAGTAGGATGTTATTCTGTCATTAGAGGCTCATGGTCGTGACACCGGGTCCTAGTTGGGCTGTTTCGGTATTTTGCCAGACCTTTTCATATTTTTATCAATATTTCATATTTTGACTTAAATAGCTTTATCTTTACTTGTTTAAATAATTGGGGTAATTGTTATAAATGGTCGGGCTTGCCTAGTGGTGTGCTGGGCGCGATCACGACCGGGTTGGGGTTGTGACATTACTCTAATTCTCATGACCATTTTTTTAGTATAATCTTGCATTTAGCTTGGGAATAAGTAGCAGTAGCTTACCTTAACGTTGATGGTGAAAACCTTCCCTGAAGCTCTCCAAAAATGACCCCCAAGCCATGTAAAATGGGGGAAATGAACCAAAATCCCGATTTAAAACAACCTCACTGCTCCAGCAATTTTCACTTCTGCAGAATTATAGCCGCTTATGCGGCTCCGCTTTTGCGTAAAATAGGTTGCTTCTGCGATTTCCATGGCATAGCCCCTTTTGCCTCTACAATGCTCCTTCTGCAGATGCAGTCCCGCTTCTACGGAACCTTGACCGCATCTGCGGCCCGACCCTTCGGACCATTTCGCTTCTGCGGTACCCCTTATCGCTTTTGCGCCTCTGCTTTTGCGAATACCTGACCGCATAAGCGGTCCTTGCTCCCCTTCACTGCTAATCGCTTATACAGTTACTTCCTCGCTTTTGCGGGGCTGCTTCTGCGGTCCCATTTCCGCATAAGCGGAAATACTAGCAATCAGATCCCTTCAGCTGTTCTTCAACCTCCCAATTTGATCTGTTAACCACCCGGAATCCACCCGACGCCCTCGGAACCCCAACCAATCATACCAACCAATCCCAAAATATGTTATGAACTTGTTCGAGGCCTCAAATCATAACAAACATCGCTAAATTCATGAATTACACCCAATTCAAGCTTTATGAACTTTGAACTTTTTAACTTCTATTTTCGATGCTTAAACCTATCAAATCACGTCCGATTGACCTTAAATTTTGCACGCTAATCATAATTGACATTATGGACCTACTCCATCTTCCAGAATTTGAGTACAACCCCGATATCAAAAAGTTAACCCTTCCCCGGTCAAATTCTCCAAAAACTTTCAACTTCTCTCTTTAGCCAAATGGCTTTAAAATGGTCTACGGACCTCCGAATTCACTTCCGATCGCGCTCCTAACTCCAGAATCACCATATGGAGCTATTCCTAGTCTCGAAATCCCAAATGGACATCGATATTACTGAAATGCACTTGAAGCCAAACTTATGAAATTACTTCAAAAATACTAACTTCCACAATAGATTCCAAAATGCTCCCGGGTTATCCAAAACCTGCACCGGGCATATGCCCAAGTCCAAAATCATCATACAAACCTGCTGGAACCTTCAGATCTTGATTCCAATGTCGTTTACTCAAATTTCAAATCCTAGCTCCTTCTTTCGACTTTAAGCTTCAGGAATGAGAATTCTCTTCCCAGACCAACTTTGGACTTTTCGAAATTCAATTCTTACCATGCGTACAAGTCTTAATACCTGAAATGAAGCTGTTCATGGCCTCCAACTGATGAACGGAGCTCTAGAACCCAAAACGATCGATCAGGTCATTATAATAGTGAAAATGGAGGGTATCTATATGATCATGTAGGGTAAAGTTGTGTGGAAATCACGCTTTAGGATTTACATTATGCAAATTTGCTTAGAAATCTTGTTCTAGGCCGGTGTGATGCACTATAAATCATGTTTTATTATTGCTATGTTTATTTGCATTTAAACCATGTGCCTTAGACATCATGTTTTAGTGTATTCATGTTTACTGCTTTGCATACTAGAAACATGTGGTATATACCTACTCTATTTATGATTCTGTATAATTCATGACCACTTAGAAATCTTGCCACTAGGTCATTAAAATTTCTCGTTAAATAACCTTCTTCATGTGCATTAGAGATCATATTTTAGGACTATACGTGCATTCGCCTCATGTCGCTCACATAAATAGACCAAATTTGTTTCACGCATTAGTATCGAGTTCCAATATCAATCTGTATAAAATTACTTGTTATAACCTTCATCACTAAGATCAACATGCCTATAGGTTGAAATAACTTCAATTTTTTTAAACAGCTTCTCTCACTATAGTTGCATATAGCCCCACGCCTAGGCAAGCCTTAGGTAATTGATGTCCTTGTAAAAAATGAGAAATTGTGCTCTGATTATTTATAAAACTGCTCAAGTATAACAAGTTTTAAAATTATCGGTCAAACTGATTAGGGTTCTGTCATTTCCCCTTTAAAAAACAATGTTTCATATTCTGTGTTTTAATACTTACCTAGATACCATGTTCTATGATTGCAATAAAGTTACCTAAAAATTGTGTTTGAGACGTGCTGCTTATTTGTCTATCAATGTAGAGGTAAACATGAGCCCTTTATTTGCTTCCCCAATTGACAATCGGTTATCGACTTTTAAATGTATTGATCCTCTAGTCACCCGATAAGATATCAGGAAGATTGGAAATCGGTTTAGATCTTATCAGGCGGTTTATCGGCCTAATTCAGAATGTGCTAAATATGTTGGAATCAATTCCCTACAATAAGATTAAGAAGAAAATTGTTAGAACATATGATAAAAAGTTAAAGAAATGTTATACAGGATGAAAAATAAAGCTTCATGCTTAGATAAATGTGTCCAGGACCTATGTTTTGTTGGCTCATATGAGGAAACTTCCATGCAAACAGACTCATTTAACTTTTCTGTTGTTACTTTTTACTTAGAAAAGGAATAAAATGGTGGGAAGATTACGACCCAATTCCAAATGAAACGTCAAATGATATAGAGAAGGTACATTTGGAAAGATAGTCAAACCTTAAACTCTACAAACTTCCCGCCAAAATTGTCTCAACTTTCGGCGAGTCGGCGAGAGGGAGACGATAGCGAGAGGGCGAGATGGAGTAGTCATTAGGGTTTCTATTCTGATTTAGGAATTGGGTGCTAGAACTTAGAGATAGAGTACTGGAAGAGTGGAAGACTGAAGTAGAAGGGTTTTTTGAAATTTAATATATATGTGGATAAAAATAAATTTTATATATATATATAACAAATTATCCGTTAAGAAAATTGAGTAATCATCTTTCAAACCAATAAGCCGTTAATTAAAAAAATTTGATATGTTCCTCGTCCGTTAAACCGTTAACCCAATACCAATAAGCCATTAAGTTTCGATTTTGGTTCGATTTTGAACACCCCTACTAGAACTGCCCAAGTCTAGAGCTCCTAAGCTCCCCCGGGACGGGTAAAAGGATGCTTAAATTTCATTAACTAAACTCGCATATATAACCACTAAGGGGAGGATAATGGGTAGTAAAAGAATATAATGACCTGCGCGCTACTATCACGTGTAGCCCTTCTAGTTGAGGAGGATTACAGAGCATTGCACAAATTGATCATATAGGCTAATTAACTTAGGACTTCCTTTTCCCCAAATCACATATGTGTACTCAAACCTCCTAAACTTTCTTGGTTTATGTATGCTCGGACTGTTCAAACCTCCTTAATTGATGCATATCTTTCTTGGTTGTATATGTGTTTAGACTGTGTAAACTATCTTTATATGTGTTGAGACCGCTTACTTATTAAATGAATAACTCACATAGTTTAAGTTCGGTCGGGACCCACGTTGTGGACTGCGAGGGGTTCCTAACACCTTCCCCTCTAGGTTATTTCGAGCCCTTACCCTAATCTTTGGTAATTCAAACTAGTTACATGAGTTAATTGCTCTAGGTTCCCTAACACACCTTAATCTGTTAGGTGGCGACTCTTCAAATACCCAATTTCCAAAAGGAAACGAGTTGTTCCCAAATGAATGTTGAAACTTGGACTTTGCAAAGGAAAAAGGGAGCGCGACGTAGTCCATGCAATTTTTGCATTTATGTCGCGACAAAGGCTAGTGTAACTTCAAACCTAGGATCGCCAGGATTGTCAATTGTGTAACTACTTATCAACTTTGAAGTTGCATGCCTTTGATCAGCTTTCATGGTGCTAACTGAGCAGTCGTGATTTATCTCAACCTTTACTATCTTGAGTAGTGTTGAATCATTAATTCTGAAAGCACGCACACACCACCCACACTTTTCGTTATTGCATTTTAAAGAATATCTTGTTGAACTTAATCTAACAACCTTTAATTCAAAATGTCCCTTAATTTCTATATTTAAAAAAATAGTTAATTATACTCTTCTTTTTGTCAAATATTGATCCCACTTTTATTTCATCTAAAGAATCATTTTATCATAATATTGTAGTTGGGGATTCTTTTTGTTTCGACTTTGACCTTCGTCTAGTTAGTTGAGTAGAGGATGTTTCATCAACTTCTTCAATTACTAGTGCACAGTCTACGACTTGAATACCCAAAGCTTGTTGGTTGTCAATGTAATGACCTGTCATGTCATCACGCCGCATAGGTGCCACTTGGCACATATTTTTGCCACATGGAAGAGTTACATAAGTTTGGGACTAAATCTTGGTAGAATATTCTAGAACTATGGAGAATTTCCTTGGGAAGATCTAGATATTTATGTACTTGTAGGAAGGTTCTAGAGAAATATGGAGATTTCTCGTGGAAGACCTTAGAATCCTATGGATTTTCTAGTAAAGTCCTTAGAATGTAGGCTTGTAGAATATTCTAGAGAATGGACTTATTTGTAAATATGGAAGGACTTGTAGAATAACTATTATTTACATACTAGCCCCTAGGTGATTAGTATAAATAGGGGCATTCATTTGTAATTCATCAACCAAGAAAATAATTCAAGTTCTCTATAATACAAAGCTTCCTTTAATAATCTCTTATATTCTTTCTTCCATTCTCTTAGCGATCTTGAGTGTAGTAAGGCTGACTTGGCATTGCAAGAACGTGAGCAAGTTGTGAAAGATCATGAGCGAGTCGTCAAGTGCCGCATGTGTACTTAGTAAACAACTAAGGACGTGACAACGTGGTATCAAAGCGAAGGTTAAACTAAGAGAATGGCGAATGACGGAGAAATTAACATTGCCAACACCCAAGCCAACGTCATCCAAGATGCTGCTGGCAAGAGCGGCCGTTGAAAAAAGAGGATTGCCACCAACAAGAGCTAGGAGGTTCCACCCGAGGTTGTGTCAAACAAAGGTCTTACATCACAAGAATCATCTGCCACTTAGGCGAGTAAGGATGAAGTGGAGGTCCTATCCAAGGACTTCTCGCTCGGTAAAGAGTGGGTGATGATGATGAATGCGGGGGTGAGCGCCGTGGAGATCTTTGGCCAACGTTTGGGGGAAGGTGGAAGGCACCCTTAGCATTCTTGAGGGGCACACTCTTGAAGAGATTGAGAGTATCCGCAATGACTTGGAGGGATGTACATAGACCAAGATGGAACTAAGGCAAACCATCACTGCCTTAGAGTGTAGACTCATGGAGGCTTTGAGTACTATCGATGCTATAAAGGCAAAGATTGATTCACTTGAGGAGGATGTCAATGTTGGCGTGACCAAGGCAGCCAAAAATATTATGGTGACGAGAGAGACCTAGATCGAGGCTCCCAAACCACCGGTGTTCAAAGGTGTTCGTGACGCACAATAAATGGAAAATTTCCTTTGGCACTTGGAGAACTACTTCAGGCATGGCAAAGTGAGGGACGACGAGGCCAAGATCAACACTGCGGTATTGTAAATCTCAGAGACTGCCATGATTTGTTGGAGAAGGAAGATAGCTGACGTGGATAAAGGTATATGTACTATTCGCCTATAGGATTAGTTCAAAATCGAGTTCAAGCGACAGTTCTTTGAAGCAAACATGGAGCATACGTAACTATGTCAATGAGTTCACTACCCTTATGCTTCAAATCCCCAACCTGACCAATACTGACTTGTTGTTCCACATCATGGACGGGTTGCAAAATTGGGCTAAGCAGGAGTTGCAACGCCGACAAGTCACTGATATAGACCAAGCGATAATGGAAGCTGAATCATTGATGGAATTTAGGCACGACAAGCACGACAAAGGCAATGGCAATGAGTCAAAGGTTAAGAATGTCAAAGGTGGGGGAGATCGTGGCAAAGGTAAGAAGATACATCAATAATACCCCAAGACTCAAGATTGCAAAAAGTCAAGTGGTCATCAGGGCTACGCCGAGAAGAAGGCACATGCCGATAAGAAGGGATGTTACATATGTGGAGGGTCGCACTACTTCAGGAATTGTCCCGACCTAAAGAGCCTCAGCAACATAGTCCATGAACAAAAGAATTAGTCGCAAAGAGAGAGTTCGGGAACCGCAAAGTTGAGTATGATCGGATAATATGGTGCCATCACAAAGCAAGCTATCCAACCTACCGAGAGTGGAAATCAGTACGTGGATATCACCATCAACAATAAGCCCGCTCGTGCAATGGTGAATGTTGGTGCAACTCATAACTTTATGACCGAGGTTGTCGCAAAGAGACTATAATTAAAGCTTTCCCCAACCAACTCTTACGTCAAGACCGTGAATGCCGAGGTACAATATGCTCGTGGGGTAGCTAATAGAGTAGGTGTCAAATTGGGATCTTGGAAAGGTATGACAAACTTTACAGTAACTGCTATGGATATCTTTGACATCATATTGAGGCAAGAGTTCTTTAGACATTGTCATACTTTGATCGACCCCTACCTCCAACGCTTTTTGGTTATGGAGCGAGAAAGAGCTTGCATGGTACCTACAATGACTATGCCACACAGACAGATCCAAGCACAAATCTCAGTTATGCAGATTGTCAAGGGGATCAAGAAGGGGGAGCCAACGTTCGTGGCAACCATTGCAAGTCTAGAGGAAGACAAGAGTTTTCAAGAGACATTGCCGCCTTGCATAGAGAAATTGTTTGAGGAAAACAAAGATGTCATGCCCGAGGAGTTGCCTAAGCAATTGCCGCCTAGCTGAGAAGTGGATCACAAGATTGAGTTGGAACCAGGGGCTAAGCCACCTGCATTTTACCCATATCATATGGCATCGCCCGAACTAGAGGAGCTCAAGAAACAATTGAAAGAGTTGTTGGATGCTGGTCATATTCGCCCACCAAAGGTACCTTTCGGCGCACCAGTATTGTTCCAGAGGAAGAAGGATGGATCGCTGCGCTTGGACATAGACTACCGAGCACTTAATAAGGTTACAGTGAAGAATAAGTACCCGATCCCGCTCATTGTTGACTTGTTCGATAGTCTTGGGCAAGCCAAGTACTTTACCAAGGTGCATCTTCGAAAGGGCTACTACCAGGTTCGCATTGCTGAAGGGGATGAGCCAAAGACACCAAGTGTGACAAGATATGGAGCCTTTGAGTGGTTGGTGATGCCCTTCGGCTTAACCAATGCACCGGCCACATTTTTCACCCTTATGAACAAGATTTTTCATCCCTACCTTGATCAGTTCGTGGTAGTCTACCTAGATGACATAGTCATCTACATCAACACCTTGGAAGAACACATGGAGCACTTAAGGAAAGCTTTCCAAGTCTTGCGGGAGAATTAGCTATACATAAAGAGGGAGAAGTGTGAGTTTGCACAATCGAAGGTGCACTTCTTGG
This sequence comes from Nicotiana noctiflora, assembly GCA_032618575.1. Lineage (NCBI taxonomy): Eukaryota > Viridiplantae > Streptophyta > Magnoliopsida > Solanales > Solanaceae > Nicotiana > Nicotiana noctiflora. Next base: position 55,904 of record JASVEL010010437.1, on the reverse strand, counting down.
GCCATGTCATTAGCAATGGCGAGCTACACATGGATGAGGCTAAGGTACGTGCTATCCAGGAGTGGGAGGCACCTACAAAGGTAACTGAGTTAAGATCCTTCCCTGACCTTGTTAACTAATATCATCGGTTCATCAGTGGCTACTCAACAAGGTCCGCACCGTTGACCGAGTTGCTAAAGAAGAACAATTCGTGGGTTTGGACAGAGCATTGTCAAAAGGCGTTTGAAGGCCTTAAGGCAGCTGTTATAGAGGAGCCAGTCTTGGCATTATCTGACTTTGCCAAGACATTTGAGGTGCACACAGATGCCTCAGACTTTTCCATTGGGAGTGTCCTGATGCAGGATAAGCGTCCCATAGCATTTGAGAGCCGCAAGTTAAATGAAACAGAGCGGCGTTACATGGTACAAGAGAAGGAAATGACTGCAATTGTGCATTTCCTTTGTATATGGAGACATTATCTGTTCGGGTCGAGGTTCGTGGTCAAGACCGACAATGTGGCTACTAGCTACTTTCATACGCAGAAGAAGCTCACACCAAAACAAGCTAAGTGGCAAGACTTCTTGGCCGAGTTTGATTAGGAGCTAGAGTACAAGCCGGGAAAAGGTAATGTTGTAGCTGATGCCTTGAGCGTAAAATCCGATCTTGCTGCCATCACTTCAGCAACTTGGGACATTCGTGAGGCTATAAAAGAAGGCATGCAATATGATTTAGCAGCCAAACAACTTATCGAGTTATCCAACCAGGGCAAGACAAGACGTTTTTGGGTAGAAGGCGACCTATTACTTACCACGGGTTGGCGGGTCTACGTGCCTAAGTTTGGAAACATCAGACGGTGAATCGTAAGGGAGAGTCATAATACAATATGGGCTAGTTATCCAGGACAATGTCGCACTAGGGCCTTGGTTGAGTTAGTCTACTATTGGCCACGCACGCGAGATGACATAGAGTGCTATGTGCAGACTTGTCTTGTCTGTCAACAGGACAAGGTTGAACCAAAACAACCCGGAGGACCTTTGGAGCCATTACCAATTGCAGAGCATCCATGGGAGAGTGTGACTACGGACTTTATCACTTGCCTACCGAAATCTGACGGTTATGATACTATTATGGTGGTCGTGGATAGATTTTCCAAATATACTACCTTCATGCCCGCCTCACCGGGTTGCACAGCTAAGGAAGTCGCCAAGTTATTCTTTAAGAACGTGGTAGAGTATTGGGGCTTACCAAGGCATATTATCAGTGATCAAGACCCCCGCTTCACTGGAAACTTTTGGAGAGAGTTGTTCGACATACTAGGCACGGAACTGCACTTTTCTACTAGTTTCCACCCACAGACGGATGGACAAACGGAACGGGTCAATGCCTTACTAGAGTGCTACTTGAGGCATTATGTAATTGCACATCAGAAAGATTGGGTAAGGCTCTTAGACATCGCCCAATTCTCTTATAACTTACAACATAGTGAATCCACGGGGCGGACACCATTTGAGCTAGCCACAGGCCAACAACCACAAACTCCATATTCATTATCAGCTGTCTTCTAGGGAAAACGTTTGGGGGCTTATCATATGGCCAAAGGATGGGAGGAGCAGCTCAACACTGCTAAGTCCTACTTTGATAAGGCAACTAAGAAGATGAAGAAATTTGCGGACCGTAAGCGCCGTCCCATGGATTATACGGTTGGGGACATGGTCATGGTGAAGTTTAACCCAAGATAATTCAAGGCACTAAGGGGCATGCATCAGAATTTGATTCACAAGTTTGAGGGGCCATTTAAGATCATCACCAAGATAGGCAAGATGTCATACAAGCTTGACATGCCATAGTATCTTAAGATCTACCTTGTTTTCCATGCCAACATGCTTAAGCCATATCATGAAGATACGGATGATCCGAGTAGGGTCCAATCAAGTCGAGCTCCAATGACTATCACTGCCTCGCTTGATCGGGAGATTGGGGCTATCATAGATTAGCAAGCTAGGCGAAAACAAGGGCAAAAATCCACTTCTATGTTCCTCGTCCATTGGAAAAGGCAATCACCGAAGGAGGCCACGTGGGACTTGTCGACGCCCCCTTTTTTCAACCCCCCCTAAGGGGCAGAATCGGGTTTATGATATTATGGAAAAAACAACTCTCGTTCCCTTTAAAAGAATCGGGTTTCGAGTTTGAAGAGTCGCCACCTAATGATAATAGCGCATTAGGACACTTTTTTTAGAGAAAAGAAAGGATTCGAAGGAAAACCAGAGTTTGGGTAAGGGCTTGAGATTATCTCGAGGGGAAGGTGTTAGGCACCCCTCAAGATCCACTAGTGTGGTTCCCGGCCTTGCTTAGTTGTAATTTTAAGAAGAGAAAGAGTACAAAAACAACGTTTGCACATGAGGAATACAAATAAGTTAAAAATTTTGAAAGGAAAGAGAGAAAAACATAAGGGCTTTTGAAAGAAGACATAAACGTTTTTAAGAAAAACATCATGCCACATGAATAAAGGGAGATGGTCCTAGGTTTAAATATAATATGTATCACGTCAGTGCAATATCCAGCAAGTCGTTCCCGCACGAGATATTAGCGCACCATTATCATCATCTCCATATTCTACCCTTCCCATCCATTAAGGTATTTAAGTGCTATTGGTTTCGTTTACTTATTGCATGCTAGTACCCGTCCCAACCTATTAGTTTCGATGTATTTAGGACTTCTAATCCTAAAGGGAAAGGAAAAGGGGTAGAGGCATATATGAAGTTTAAAGGTAAAAATGATAAGGCGTCAATCAAAACAAATAGCACATATGGGGAATAAACAAACATACAAAGCTGCACATAAAACCCCTTAAGTCATACAACAAATAGTTTAGCATGACTTGCATTTACTGATCGGAAAAGGGTCAAAACTACCCCTAGACTATTGGGGTCAGTACAATAATACCCTCCGTTAACCTATTTTGAAAATATTGCCCTCACCGTTATCTTTTCGGCTCAAGAGTACCCTTACGACTAACGACCATGTTAGATAAAAAAATTAATTAATTTCCACGTGTCATAACGGAAAAAGGTTCAAACATGCCCCTAGACTATTGGAGTTGGTACAATAATACCCCTCATCTCAAAAAATCTCTCCCCCACCCCCTTCACCCGGCCCCTCTAGCGTGAGTGCATTCATATCCTTCTTGTTCTTCTCATCCTTTTTTGACCTTGCACTCTATTAGGCAAAAATATTTAAATAATTTCCACGTGTCATCGTCCCATTGGTCTAACTTAAAACTCACTTAAATTAAAATAAACTCACACACATTCTAAGACCATTTTCTCTGTTTCTTTCTCCTCTTTCTTTTAAAAATTATTCCACCAACTAGAACTTACATACACCTATTTTTTTCCCTAAGCAAACTAAACCCTCTCGTATAGTTAATCACCTTCCTTTCCCTATTTCTTTGTCTATTAAATGTACACATCAATACTCATTTTTTTCATCACAGAAATGCCATTGATAATCAATTTTTCTTACTACACTTTACTGCTTCATACAATAAGCTCAATCAAGTGTTTATTACAGTCACATTCGCCAATAAGTCGTATTTTCTCATATTCTCATGCATATGATCTCAAATATTTCTCTTAATTTAACCGTCTCTTTTTTAAATTGGCGGTGTTGATATAACCTAAAGAGCATCCTCGTACAATAGCTTAATTTATGGACATGATCGGATGTTCAGACTATAGTGAGCCGATGAAGAAGAAAAAGATCGAGGTCCGAGTAGAGACCAAATAAAATATTGGTATAATAAAAAATTGGATGCGGAGTTGTTAAGAAATATGCAACAAAAGATATTGCAAATGCTCAATGATACACTCGGTTAGTGTTCATATAGGGTCTGAAAGTTGTATGACGTAAAGTATTGGTGACTAAAATTGGTTGTCTGAAAATAAAACTTTAATGATGCTTGTAGTGATTATTCAAATAGAGTGCAAGGTCAAAAAAAAGATGAGAAGAACAAGAAGGATATGAATGCACACACGCTAGAGGGGCAGGGTGAAGGGGGTGGGGGAGAGATTTTCTTAGATGAGGGGTATTATTGTACCAACTCCAATAGTCTAGGGGCAAGTTTGACCTTTTTTCCATTATGACACGTGGAAATTAATTAAATTATTTTTATCTAACATGGCCGTTAGTCGTAAGGGTACTCTTGAGCCGAAAAGATAACGGTGAGGGCAATATTTTCAAAATAGGTTAACGGAGGGTATTATTGTACTGACCCCAATAGTCCAGGGGTAGTTTTGACCCTTTTCCGTTTACTGATTTGGTCTTAAGATTAAAACTGATAATGGACATATTAGTTTAACTCATAGAGTTGGATAATAAGTCTTCATTAGGCAAGCCGGATCCAATTGTCCGAAATTGAGGTATTTTAAATAAGTTATTGATTAAGAACCTAATGCAGAAGAGTTTGAAACAGCATATTGAAAATTGCACGAGTTCAGATAAGGCTTTGAAAATCAGCAAATTGTTTAAGTAAATTACAGTAGAGTTGTAAAGAAGAGTTCCGAAAATGAAAAGACTTTTAAAGTAAGCATGAGTTAAAGACTATTTTGAAGTAGTAGCTTTATGAGATAAAAATTCAGGCGGAAAGTTGAAAACTATTTCAGGAAAGAAGATGCAAGTTTAAAAAATTTAAGAGCATTGTAGACTGGTAAGAGTTTTTGAAATAAACAAGTTTGGACGAGTTATGGTGAAAACGCTGAAGTTAATTGCCGGATTGTTGCTTACACATATTTAAGCGAGTTTGAAACCTATAGGGAGGATATCTATACCTTGATTTTAAGACTTGTTGCGGTTATTAACCTGGTATGAAATGAGTATTTGATTATCCTATAATTTGCCTAGCGTTTATGCATTTCCTATAGGCATGATTTCTATATGCAACTAATTATTTGATTATTAGGTCCTATAGATATGATCTCTAATGATTGAGTATGATTGAACATTAAGTCTTATAGACATGATTTCTAAATGATTGGATTAAGAAATATTAAAACCTATAGACATGGTATCTAGGTGACTGAGATGTAACATTAAATCCTATAGGCATGGTATCTACCCTTAATTACATGCAATAAAGTAAACCCCTCCCACACCCTTTACTAATATTTTCCCAAGTTTCTTTTACAAGATTATTAATAAAATAAAGTAAATAATAGGAAATACATCATAGCCTACAGCTAGATTCGACTAGCCTAATTCAATCTTGATATCCAATAACATGTGTTTTTCCAAATCCGGATTCCAGGTTCCAAGGCCTTCTCTTAGAGTGTTTCAAAGTTCCAAGGGCTTTCAGGAAGCCCAGGCAATGCTTACACTCTAGAGATTGAATTGAGTAATGCAATGTGTGTAATTGCCCACCCTTAGGCATCCAAGTTCAAATAGAGCTCTAGGGTCCCTAAGCATGGTTTACCACATGAGGGGTAGGAATTAAAGAAATAAGAATAAGTGTAAAGTGAAGGGATTAGAGGAAGACCAAAGCAAAGGATGGTCATACCCAGTCATGAGTGGGACTGGCACACCCCTGACCTTTATATGGCTTGAACAAATAAGAGCAGACTTGAGAATGTCAGACTTAGGCCTGAATGGTGATTAGGACACCACCAGACTTGAGTCAAGCTCAACACATAATACGGATTAAGGGAATGAGACTGATTTGAGCAAGTTTTAGGGCAACCTGGTTCTAAACTAGGGATGGAAATAGAGTGCCACCCTAGTCTAAAACAATACTTTCACTTAAAGGGTTAAGCGAAGGGATTGATATGGAAGCATTTGTACCAACAAACAAAATTAAACCACGAGGATTGGGGAAAGGGATGTACAGGAAAGTACTAATACAAGCATAACAGAATCAATGACATGGGAATATAGGGTAGGGATGTGGCATACTGAAATTTAACTGCATAATGTAAGAAAGTCGAACATAAATATGCATATGAAAAGGGTAAATAAACACATAGTTTGGAGATGGTATTTAAATCATGGACATACCAATTATAAACTCAAACAGTAAAGCAAATAGGGCATGTGGAATCCTATAGTTTAGCCTTGGCTTTCAGCCAGCTAAACCCAAGCAGCAGAACAAGTAGCAGAGAATAGCAGAGAAGAGAAGAAATAGTTTAATGAGTGTGAACTTGTAATTGTTCGTATGTGTAAAGGGAAAGGAGGGGATTATTTATTGTTTGAAAGTAAACAGTGAGTAAGGCAAGACAATAACTTAGTATCAAGTCATAATCAATTAGGGAAAGGACTTCCTTCAATTAAGGAGTCTGACTTAGAGTAATAAAACAGAGTTCCATTTATGAAAAGAAAAATCAAGAATAAGTTATAAAATAAAGGGTAAATACATATAAGGCTTTGAAAGATACACATTTTTAAGAAAATAAGGCAAGAATAGTATCACTAATCACATAGTAAATCAAGGAACCAGAGCTTCGAGCTCAATATTGAATTCCATCAGAAAATAGGTCCAAGTTAGAGAATCAAATAAATTTATAATAATCTATGATGACCCAGCCCGTCATTATGTGAGTTATCACCCTGTTTTCCCCGTTATATGCTCGTTCATGTTTCAATATATATGTTTGGCGAGATTGAGTCAATTCGGATTGATTTTGGTTGGAATTGAGACAAATAGTCTATTAGAAGAAGGAATATTTGGGAAAAGTCAACCGGATGTTGACTTGTGAGTTAGAGAGATCGAAATCGAATTCTGATGATTCGGTCAGCTCCGGAAGATCATTTATGGCTTAGGAGAGCAATCGGAATTGAATTTGGAGGTCCGGTGTAGAAATAAGCTTGAATTGGCTAAGGTTGAATTTTGGCGAAATCCGAACGGTGGGTGAGATTTTGATCCGGGAGTCGGAATAGAATTCCGACAATTCCTGTAGCTTCGTTATGTGATTTTGGATATGTCTGCAAATTTTCAAGTCATTCGAACATCGTTTGGTCGGGTTTTTGATCGAATGTGAATTTTTAAAGTTAAAGTTAAACTTAAGCTTGAATTTGTTGAAAACGGACGATTTCGATGTTAACGATAGAGTTTTGATGATTAGAACAAGTTCGAATAAGGTTATTGGACGTGTTGGTGCTTTTGGTTGAGGTCCCAGGGGCCTCGGGTGAGTTTTGGGGTGGTTTCGGACCATTTCTAGGCCATTTTTAACTGCTGGTTTATGTCTGTAGCAGTTTTCTACGCGATCGCGGACAACGGGTCGCAATCGCGGTGAGTAAAATGTGCGAAAAATATTAATGAATCGCGATCGCGTGAAATGCTCCGCGATCGCGAAAAAGGAAATTTCTGTTGCATTTATCCTACTTCGAAAGCTCATATCTTTTTATATACAAGGAGTTTTGAGGTGATTTAAAAACAAAAATCATCGTATCTAGTTTTCAGGAAGCTAAAGAGATATTGATTTGGACGTCTGTGTCAAAACTTATGGACCTTACGTTATATGATGTCCGAGAAAGATCTCTAATACTCATGTATAAATTGGGAAGCTTATATCTCGAAATGTATAAGGATTCAGGAAGTGAGCAACAAACAAAAGTTATAGCCCTATGTGTCTAATTTCCAGAACATCAAACCATTCATCATTCGGAGGTGTGTGCAAAAAGTTATAACCATTATACTGAAGCCTGTCCGGAGGAACCGGAATTTGGTCACCGCGATCGCGAAGGGTAAAATTTGGTCCAAATTTTGTTCTCCGCGATCGCAGAGCCATTCTCGCGATCGCGATGAGTATTATGCCTGGGCAGAATGTTTCTAAAACATTCCAGTCGCGAAATCAACCCATTTTTCCACCATTTTTGGTCATTCTTGAGAGCTTTTGGACGGGAAATGAAGGGATTTCGACGGGGAATCGTTGGAGGTAAGTTTTATGAGTTAAATACATGATTTTATCAAAGAATATTCCATTAATTCTCTGAATTTGGGTAAGAAATCAAGAAAATTAGGGTTTTGAGCAAAAATCTTAAAATGGGGATTTGAAGGACCATTTGTAGTCCGAATTGGGAGTTCTTGGTATGTACGAACTCGTGGAGAGACGAGGATTCCAAAAATATGAGTTTCATAATTTTTCGAGAAGCGTACCAAAAGTCATATTTTGACAACTTCGTGGGTTTTGGTGTAAACCGAGTTATTTCGATTGGGTTATGTCTAATTAGCCTATATTGATGTATTCTTATTGATTTTGAGCAGATTTGGCATCCGAGGAGATTGATTTTCGAGGCAAGCGCAAGGCGAACTGAGGCTTCTACCGGTTCGAGGTGAGTGGTGATAGTAAATAATGTACTGAGGGTTTGAAACACCGTACTAGCACTTCACAGTGCTATGTTGAGATGAGACACACGTCGTGTGATGGGCGTGGTGACTTTATGATTGGGGACTTGGACTTGGTCCTTCCCAGCTAATAGTATATCATGTATTATGACTAATAATGATTTTATAGCAATGTAGTTGGGCTGATAGCTATGTTTGGGGCTTGTGCCGATCTGTAGAACATTAAGGGACATGTAGAGATAGGTGACCCTTATATCATGTTGAAAACTTACACTCAGCCGTAAAAACTAGCTGAATAGCATATTAAAAGCAGTACTAGGTGTGTACTGCGAGAGACTGATTGCTTAGGGTGGAAATTCCCTGATTTAGCTGAGTGGGCCTGGAAGGCCAATCCTATACTAATTGGGACAAGGTCGAGAACCCGTTATGTGGTATTATATATATATATACCCATGTTGGATCGGGCTGCACGCCGCAGCAGTATATATATTGGATCGGGCTGCACGGCGCAGTAGTATATATATGGATCGGACTGCACGCCGCAGTATATATATATATATATATATATATATATATATATATATATATATATATATATATATATATATATATATATTGGATCGGACTGCACGCCGCAGTAATATATGTGTGGGATCGGACTGCACGCTGCAGTATTATTGTGCTTGGGCTGTAGGAGCCCCTTCGGAGTCTGAGTCAGCACCCATTCTTAGTGAGCGCTGGAGTATATTATGAGATCGGGCTGCGCGCCGCACCAGTATAGTTATATATATATATATATATATTGGATCGGACTGCATGCCGCAGTAATATATGTGTGGATCGGGCTGCACGCCGCAACATCATAGCGTTTGGGCCTAGGGAGCCCCTCCGAAGTCTGTATACACCCCCAGTGAGCACCGTCGACATTAAATGTAGCGGGCTGCGCGCCGCGGCGGTTTATGTATCGGAGCGGGCTGCACACCGCAACATTATACTTATTCATATCCTTATACATACTTAAATACTTATACATTATAGACATATGTATATATCTTCATATATTGAGATGGTTTTATCCCGTAGGGGTACGAGTGAGGACTAGGTCAGTGTGGGACCATGGTGAGATAGATGTGGACTGGAGATGTGGGTATTCACTGTAGAGATGACTTACCTGTGAGGTTACCCTTAGAACTGTTTAGTGATAGTACAGGTGTTCTCACTTTCAGTTGTTATTTATTATTATTACTCACCGAGTTGAAATATACTCACCCCACTCCCCTGCCCTTTTTGTGCAGATATACATGTTCGGGAGGGCAGTTGAGCTATCGCAATTGCTTTGTTATCGCCATTCCGTGGAGACTTCGAGGTAGCTGCCGACGTCCGCAGTACCTGACCTCTTCCTCTTTATCATTTTGTTGTCTCCATTCTGCTTAGACCTGATTATGTAGTAGATCTCATTTGTAGAGGCTCAGACTTGTGACACCACGATTTGGTTGGGATTGCATTCGTGTATTTCATTTCTACACTTCTTGATTTGTTATAAAGATAAGCTAATTACCATATTAATCAGTATTAATTTATAATTGGATGGTTTGAATAGATAAGATGGTCGGGCTTGCCTAGCAAGGTGTTGGGCGCCATCACGACCGGGGTTTGGGTCGTGATAAGTTAGTATCAGAGCCTAGGTTAACAGGTCTCGCGAGTCATGAGCCGGTTTAGTAGAGTCTCGTGGATCGGTACGGGGACGCCTGTACTTATCCTCGAGAGGCTTAAAACCTTTTAGGAAAGCTTTAAATTCTTGAAATTCTTATCGTGCATACTTGATTCAGCTAGAGGTATGATTCTTGAAATTCCTTCTGCACATTAATGTGCGCACTCGAGTGCTTAGTGAAAAATTTGCCTTGATGGCTTGTGATTCCCCAATCGAGGGACGAGATATAATCTCTATGAGTTCATGTTGGGCCTGTCTGGAGGACTTGAGGCCGGATCCTTGTCTATGGCTTAAGCACCAAGGTGCTAATTTCGCGAGCCGGTATTATGAGATTCATACGATCAGTATTGTCCCTAATTGTGGAAATGGAAGTTCGATAATGGGCGAGCTGTAAGATATTCGATTCTTATTGTGATCTGTTATGTAGCCCTAGCTATGGGCGTGGTGAATATGTTCATGTTTCTTAGTGGAAGGGTAAAGTGCATTACGAGTGGTAGTATGAGTTCGGACGCAGGAAGACTAAATTGGCTGTGCTAGGTGTATCATGGTGAAATGTATATGTGTTATGATTTGAGCAGGTGCAGCGCATGTTCATGTACTAATGCTGATGATATAATTCGTGTAGTATTGAGAGTTATGTTGTTGCTATGAATTGTGATGTCTTGTCGAGTTGCGGATGTATTGTTAGGATGATTTTGCTGATTCGCTGGCAGGTGGATAGGCCAAATTACAAAGGAAACTCTGTCGAAATTTTTGGAAAATTTGGGGCTTAGAAAATAATTTTGTCACCTGGAGAATAGGCTTAAATGGTGTGTGTATAAATGCAAGAGTTGCAAAAGAGTTAAGATGTGTGATGATTCGAATCTCCGCCGAAGCTTGTAAATGACTTGAGTTTAATCTAACTAGAACATTGTAGCATCATTTGAGTAAGAGTGCTATGAGTGGCTGAAAGTGCTTGGATGTATGGCTCCGAGCCAAGTTGGGGAGGTTGTTATTGATTAACTGATTGCACTGTTGTGTGCTATGTTGGTCCTGTCTCTGGGTATGTTAGGAAATTTTGATAAAGGTTATGGTGCTTCGTAGATGTGAAGAAATACTAGGATGTTTTGAACTTATGTTGGTAAAGAATGTTCGGTGTATAGAAAAGAAAGATAGCTAATTGTATCTAAATGTAATCATGTCCTGCAATGTCAGAGTTATAGTAAGGCATGAGTGGTTCTGTTCAATAAGGCAGTTGAATTATAACCGGCTGAGGGTGAATGACGCCCGAGAATTGTTTACGGTGTTCAAAATTTTGCTTGTAACGGTAAGGTGTCTTAAGATTGTGCACGTGGCTAAATATCGTGGTTTCGTTAGAAGAAATCGAGACTTTTGTTATGTTATATGGATTATGAGATTCTATGTATCTATATTGGAGAGTAATGATAACAAATTCAAAATTGCGGGAAGTTCTTCAAGGTAAAGTGTTGTAGATTGTGGTACTTCTAGGAAACATTTGAGGGAGTATTCAGCGGCCGTGAGCCTTAGACCGCGTGGTCTTATGTACGAGTCTCGTGTGGTAACATGAGTTGATGTATTATGGTGCTACAGTAAAGGCTAATACTAAATTAAAGATGAATCATAAAGGAAACTAGGTAAATGGAACAACTTGTTAGTAAATTGGAACAATATGGAAAGGGCATGAGTAACCCCTGGCGTGTGTTCGAAGTAATGACTTTTGCAGTTATGGTGCAACAAAGCTCTTGATGTGCTGGCGGTTGCGTAGCTCGATGTGGGTAAAAGGACTCAGTCCTGGCAGTTAAGCTTATGCAATGAATTGGAAGAAAGAGTTGTGATGTGTTTTATCATGGTTTGAAAATGAGTATATTTCTATTGGTATGCGAAGCATGGAATATGTAATGACTTTTCTCCTATATGGGATCATGAAGGTCCTTAACTAGTTGAGTGTGCCGATGTTCGCGGTGTAGAAGAGGGATATAAATTCTCCATGTATCTTGGTGCAGTAGGGTATATGCGATGTGCTATGGAAAGATGATAATGGCATGTTCAGGGTTTTGAGATCAATTCATATTATATGGGAAGTCATTAAAATCCCCATGCACCGTGGGCAGCTGCAGATAATTTGAGAATCAAGCTTCCTGGTGATTAAGGAAAATGGTACTGCTATTCTAGTGATTTGGCAGAGTATATGGTCAAAAGGGCAAGGTGATGTAAACTGATAATATCTAGTGGTATTGTGGCATTCTCTTGTTGGATTGACAGAGATGATTGAGTTGTTGATGGCATAGGGAAATTTCTGAATGGCTTACGTGGTATGAATGGATGCTTGATGTGTGTTATGTATTCTTACGGTGGAGTGTGGAATCAGGCATAGTGATTCATGTGTTACATATGTGTTGAAGACTAGAAGTTCTCGTAATCCGCCTACGCAGTGGTGATATATCGTGTGTATCGGCACCGTTTAGCAGTTATTGGAAATTGGAAGCCCTAATGGTTCTCTCGTTACTTGATACGATGAATTGAATAATGATATATGATTGCAGACTGGTTGTCATAAGCCAGGTTGTCTAGACTAATGTGATATGGACTATGTCAGAAAAATGTCACAAACTGCGTGGCAGAGTGCATCAGATCATGCTCCAGCATGGTAGATGTACCCTAGGGCCAGAGGACGGCTGGTAGGTATTGCTTTGCCAGTTGGGCCTTCGTGGCGGATGTCAGTGTAGAGGTATCTACCATTGATTCAGTTCCGGTATTGAGGAACTTTGTCGGATGCGTTTTATATGGCCGAGCTTGAGGCTATATATATGTTGTTGCAATGAGCAACTTGACTCGATGTGCATTCGCATTGCTAGATGTATTCGTGGATCGGGTGGCACGCCGCCACATGTATGGTATAAGGCTTGGGTGGCATGCCGCCACAGGTATGGTATCTGGATCGGGTGGCACGCTGCCACGGGTATGTTGTTGGAACGGGTTGCGCGCCGCAACAATGTGATGTGGAAAATATAGCTTCCTATATGTTACTTTGTATACAATACTTCCTAGCTTCTGAGGAATAGTCCGTATTGGGTACCGCTCGGGGAATAGCACATCGGTTGTGTCTTTTCAGGATTTAATAGCGTATATCAACTGTATCACCGCAGGTGTGATTGATTTCTTGAGTTCAGACCTAAATATGTGTGTGGCTGACCGTTTTGAGCATGGTGACTTGAGGTGCTCAATGAGTAATAGTGTTGGATAGAATCATGAGTCGTGGCAAGGCCACGTGATGTTATGACCTATCGAGAAGGAGTCATGTACTCTATTCCTATGATGTGAGACGAGATCTCAGTTTTATGACATGATGGTACAGAGGAATTGAATTACAGCTTTGTTGTTGGAGTCAGTTGTCATGATTTGAGTATGTTCAGACATTTCTTATTGGAGCCTGTGTTGTGCTTGTCGCGGCTTATGCCGGTGTTGAGGCGTCATATCACCAGTGTGGTGTGTTATAACCTAAATGATCATCTGAGTCATTAATGAGTGCGAGCATGTATGATTTTAGTTGGTTAGAAGGGTAATATCGAGATTTGGCTCCGAATTCTATTGTAGTATCAATTAAAAGGGAAATGGATTCATGAATGGTTGACCTGAGAGATGGGTTCGATATATCGCGTGTGCGGTTACCGTGGGCAGGATATGAAGGTGTTGGAATAAGAATCTATCTAATGAGAAAGGTTCTTTCTGCTAGTATTTGGTTATTGTGGCCAATTGTTGGATCGTCTCGAGTGATTGGGTTGTTTGATACATCATGTGATATCACCCGGAGTGGCGGGTTTGGCTATTGCAGTTGGATCGTGTGTACTCTGAGTATAGATGTGGGATTCAGATTTGGTATATGATTTCGGAAAGTGCAATGTGGTTTATGGTTCAGATAGATTGTGGAAATTCAGCTATACTATGTTATCGGACTTATGAAAGATAGGGTGAAGTGGTATCACCCCGACTATATGCTTGGTGAGGTCATTCAGCTATTGTGTTGCATCTAGTACAACTCTGGGTCCGCTCGAGGACGAGTGTTTGCTTAAGTTGGGGAGAATGTGATGACCCGGCCCATCATCATGTGAGTTATCACCTCGTTTTCCCTGTTATATACTCGTTCATGTTTCAATATGTATGTTTGGCGAGTTTGAGTCAATTCGGATTGAGTTTGGTTGGAATTGAGACAAATAGTCTATTAGAAGAAGGAATATTTGGGAAAAGTCAACCGGATGTTGACTTGTGAGTTAGAGAGCTCGGAATTAAATTCTGATGATTCGGTCAACTCCGGGAGGTCATTTGTGGCTTAGGAGAGCAATCAGAATCGAATTTGGAGGTCCGGTGTAGAAATAAGCTTGAATTGGCTAAGGTTGAATTTTGGCGAAATCCGAACGGCAGGTGAGATTTTGATCCGGGAGTCGGAATGGAATTCCGACAATTCCTGTAGCTTCGTTATGTGATTTTGGATATGTCTGCAAATTTTCAAGTCATTCGGACATCGTTTGGTCGGATTTTTGATCAAATGTGAATTTTTAAAGTTAAAGTTAAACTTAAGCTTGAATTTGTTGAAAACGGACGATTTTGATGTTAACGATAGAGTTTTGATGATTGGAACAAGTTCGAATAAGGTTATAGGACGTGTTGGTGCTTTTGGTTGAGTTCCCGGGGGCCTCGGGTGAGTTTTGGGGTGGTTTCGGACCATTTCTAGGCCATTTTTAACTGCTGGTTTATGTCTGTAGCAGTGTTCTACGCGATCGCGGACAATGGGTCGCGATTGCGATGAGTAAAATGTGCGAAAAATATTAATGAATCGCGATCGCGTGAAATGCTCCGCGATCGCGAAGAAGGAAATTTCTGTTGCATTCATCCTACTTCGGAAGCTCATATCTTTTTATATACAAGGAATTTTGAGGTGATCCAAAAAAACTCATGTATCTCATCGTGTCTAGTTTTCAGAAAGCTAAAGAAATATTGATTTGGACATCTGTGCCAAAGTTATGGACGTTACGCTATAAGGTGTCTGAGAAGGATCTCTAATACTCATGTATAAATTGGGAAGCTTATATCTCGAAATGTATAAGGATTCAGGAAGTGAGAAACAAATGAAAGTTATAGCCCTATGTGTATAGTTTCAAGAACATCAAGCCATTCATCATTCGGAGTTGTGTGAAAAAAGTTATGACCATTATACTGAAGCCTGTACGGAGGAACCGTAATTTGTTCACCGTGATCGCAAAGCTTTTCCCGCGATCGCGAAGGGTAAATTTTGGGCCAAATTTTGTTCTCCGTGATCGCAGAGCCATTCCCGCGATCGCGATGAGTAATATGCCTGGGCAGAATGTTTTTAAAACATTCCAGTCACGAAATCAACCCGTTTTCCCGCCATTTTTGGTCATTCTTGAGAGCTTTTGGACGGGAAATGAAGGGATTTCGACGGGGAATTGTTGGAGGTAAGTTTTATGAGTTAAATACATGATTTTATTAAAGAAGCTTCCATTAATTCTCTGAATTTGGGTAAGAAATCAAGAAAATTAGGGCTTTGAGCAAAAATCTTAAAATGGGGATTTGAAGGACCATTTGTAGTCCGAATTGGGAGTTTTTGGTATGTACGGACTCGTGGAGAGACGAGGATTCCGAAAATATGAGTTTCATAATTTTTCGAGAAGCGTACCAAAAGTTGAATTTTGACAACTTCGTGGGTTTTGGTGTAAACCGAGTTATTTCGATTGGGTTATGTCTAATTAGCCTATATTGATGTATTCTTATTGATTTTGAGCAGATTTGGCATCCGAGGAGATTGATTTTTGAGGCAAGCGCAAGGTGGACTGAGGCTTCTACCGGTTTGACGTGAGTGGTAATAGTAAATAATGTGCTGAGGGTTTGAAACCCCGTACTAGCACTTCACAGTGCTATGTTGAGATGAGACACGCGTCGTGTGATGGGCGTGGTGACATTGTGAATGGGGACTTGGACTTGGTCCTTCCCGGCTAATAGTATATTGTGTATTATGACTGATAATGATATTATAGCTGTGTAGTTGGGCTGATAGCTATGTTTCGGGCCTTGTGCCGATATGTAGAACATTAGGGGACCTGTAGAGCTAGGTGACCCTTATATCGTGTTGAAAACTTACACTCAGCCGTAAAAACTAGCTGAATAGTATATTAAAAGCCAATACTAGGTGTGTACTGTGAGAGACTGATTGCTTAAGGTGGAAATTCCCTGATTTAGCTGAGTGGGCCTGGAAGGCCAATCCTATACTAATTGGGATAGGGTCGAGAACCCGTTATGTGGTATTATATATATATATACCCATGTTGGATCGGGCTGCACGCCGCAGCAGTATATATATTGGATCGCGCTGCACGCCGCAGCCGCAGTAATATACATGTAATATACACGTAATTTACATGTGGGACGCACTGCACGCCGCAATATTATTGCGCTTGGGCCGTAGGAGCCCCTTCGGAGTCTGAGTCTGCACACATTCTCAGTGAGCGCTGGAGTATATTATGGGATCGGGCTGCATGCCGCAACAGTATAGTTATATATGTATATATATATTGGATCGAACTGCACGCTGCAATAATATATGTGTGGATCAGGCTGCACGCTGCAGTATCATAGCGCTTGGGCCTAGGCAGCCCCTCCGAAGCGCTTGGGCCTAGGGAGCCCCTCCGAAGTCTGTATACACCCCAGTGAGCGCCGTCGACGTTAAATGGAGCGGGCTGCGCGCCGCAGCGGTTTATGTATCGGAGCGGGCTGCACGCCGCAGCATTATACTTATTCATATCCTTATACATACTTAAATACTTATACATTATAGACATATGTATATATCTTCATATATTGAGATGGTTTTACCCCGTAGGGGTACGAGTGAGGACTAGGTCAGTGTGGGACCATAATGAGATAGATGTGGACTGGAGATGGGGGTATTCACTGTAGAGATGACTTACTTGTGAGGTTACCCTTAGAACTGTATAGTGATAGTACAAGTGTTCTCACTTCCAGTTGTTATTTATTATTATTACTCACTGAGTTGAAATATACTCACCCACTCCCCTGCACTTTTTGTGCAGATATACAGGTTCATGAGTGCAGTTGAGCTATCGCAACTGCTGGTATTATCTCCATTCTGCTTAGACCTGATTGTGTAGTAGGTCTCATCTGTAGAGGCTCAGACTTGTGACACCACGATTTAGTTGGGACTGTATTCGTGTATTTCATTCTACACTTCTTGATTTGTTATAAAGACAAGCTAATTACCAGATTAATCAGTATTAATTTATAATTGGATGGTTTGAATGGATAAGATGGTCGGGCTCTCCTAGCAAGGTGTTGGGCGCCATCACGACCGGGGTTTGGGTCGTGACATAATCAAATCCTCAAAATTTGGGTTATTTGAAAAGGAAAATATGATTATAAAAGAGGTGTACAAATTCAAGCATGCGAGGCTAAAATTTAACTGAGTAGTCATGTAATCAAAGAGCAGAAGAACATAAGCATGAAATGGAAAAAGTTCTCACAGAGCTTTGCAAGAAATCAGAATCACGAAAGGAGTTTATACAGTTAGGGTTTTGAAATTAAACAGGCAACAAACAATCATATACAAAACTCGGAAAAAAATCTAGGGTTTTCATCGCATTTCGAATGTAAAAAAGAAAGCATAGGTGAAGATGAACTCAGAAAGAACATAAACATTCATGAAAAGCATAATGAAAGCGAAGAACATAGTAAATAAGCTACTCGGAAACCCTAGAAACAATACGGTAAGGAAAATACATAGGAATCCTAGTAGAAATACTTAGGAACTACAGTAAAAGTAAAAGTAATCACAGTATAGCAAATAAAATAAAAAATCGGAGAAACCTTAAGTTTTAAGAAGATGAACATTTCAAAAACAAAATCGATAAAAAATGTGGAAAACACTTTGAAATCTTAGAAAATAACACAAATCTGAAGCAGATCTTAAAGAGAAACAATGATGAAGAACCCCATAACTTAGGGTTTCAAAGAAAACCCTAGAAAAACGAGAAAGGCCTGGAACGGGTTGGTCCTGAGTCGGAGATGGACTCACATGACTAGGACTCGCCAGAGATGAGTCGGAAATGGCCAGAGAACTTGTATCAGAGAGCTTCTGAGCCGGGGTCTTAAAGGTCAGACCTTTAATCTTCATGCAAAAGGAGGATAAGGGTGAGTGGGGGTAGATATAGATTACACAGGGCCTGAGAGGCCTTGATTTTCGATGGAATAAGGTCGGAGACCGGTAGAGAGGGATAGGGTTTTAGAGGGGCTTGGTAGAGTTTGAGAGTTGAGGGGGATACAAGGGTGGCTTCTGAAGAGAAATGATTAGGGTTGGGGGGCTATTGCATTAAAAAGGAAGGGGTTAACGTGGACCGTTAATCTAAATGATCAATGGTTGAGACTAAGGGGTGCGTTGGTTGAGTTTATTTAATTGGGTATGGGTCGGGTAATTTTTGAAATTGGATAGCGTATTTGGGGGGGGGGGGGCTAAAATAAAAATTAAAAGGGCTACAATTTAAATAGCCAATTTTCCCCAATTTTATTTTTTATAAAATAGTAAATGATGTTCAAAAATCAAATTAAAATTATTGAGTTAATAAACATTGCATAAGTACTAATTTAAAAATATTAGAAATGATTTTTTGATTACAAATACTATTAAATCGAGAAATAGGCTAAAATTACAATTTCACGCAGTTTTAACTTAAAAATGCCAAACGGACTTGTAAAATCATGTAAATAATATTTTTTTGTGTAAAGACCCGATTGACCAAATATTCAAATTGAATTGTCCCAGGTACAAGAACAAGCTTTGTTTGATGATCCAGATACTTATAGTCTGGGTCCATTTTCCATTGAAAGCAATAATAATACATATTGTATCTATCTTGCAATTCAAGAAAAGAGAAAATCCAGGGCTCTTTATACCTAATTTTATACTGGACACATGAAGTTAAGGACATGATGTGCTAAACTTTATCAATAGAAGGTGCAAATCTAGGACACTTTGTCCTTAATATATATACACTGCACTTATGAAGTGAAGGATATGATGTCCTAAACCTTATCATTAGAAGGTAAAAATTCAAGATACTTTGTCCTTAATATTTACACAACATACATGAAGTTAAGGACATGATGTCCTGAACTTTATCAATAGAAGGTGTAAAAACAAGACACTTTATCCTTAAATGAAGGTGCTAATTCAGGACATACTTTGAAATTAACAGATACTCAAACTGATACGCTCAAATTACACTTAAATAAATGGTGTAAGGTGGTCGATGTCAAATATAATAACCTAACTAGCTTGGGGTCAAATCATATATAAAATAGGTGTGAAAAGGTTACTTGGGTAGTGTGAAACTTGACTTAAGTCATAATTCTACTCCATTAGTTTAAAAAGAGTGTTATAATTGCGAATTGTCAAAAAAATTAGTTTTTTTAAGAGAAGGTGATTAATTTGATTAATAAAATCAATGTTGTGTCCCCATCAGTGGAATGTAATGATATCGGTGTTAGTATGATATATTCCTAACGGAAGGTCCTTTGCTATGCAAATGGTTTCTAAATGACTACCCACTATTTTTCAATAATAGATAATATTTCCTCTTTATGATTGTCCAAAATATAAAAGAGTTAAAATTAAGAACAACCAATTTATGCCAAGTAGAGCCCACTTATACCTAAGTGATTCTATTAAATAAGGTTTAAGGCCTTGAGTTATTGCTATTTAGTTCTTCCAAACCCTAATCTACTTTTTCAAGTAAAGATAGAGTAAAAAGGCATTAGTCAATATTTGCAACCATCAATAATAAATGAAGCATGAGAAATGAACATCCAACCATTATATATTCAATGGTAAATACCTATTAATATTATACCCATTTATGATCCACAACCTTAGTATTTAAAGTTAGCTACTCATACTAGAATACAAGAATATGTAATAAAATAATAAATAAAGTCATAAAGCTTACAAATAAGAGAAGTCTTAGATTCTCTCGTCAAAAGCTTCAAAAATAATGGTGTATTCAATGCTCTAAGTGTAGCTACTTTTTCAAACAAGATGGTCCACAAAAGCCTAGTCATTCTATTTATAATGATCTAAAAGTCGTGGACAAAAAATGACAAAATTGACACTGCAGATAAAGTTTACGATCGCAGAATTGGATGCATAATGCATTCGCGGTCCACATATTTCCCTTTGTTAACTCAAATCTGATCACAAAGTTTTCCAGTAATTCACCACATTGGTTTTTCAGGCTGCATGTTGGTTTCGAGGCCGTATATCGTACCACAAAATTATCTTCGCAAGAAACCCTTTTGAATTTGTGTGATCAGTGTGCGGTCCACATGTGAATTGTGCGACCGCACAATGAACTGTAGATTCGACTATCAGATACTGGGATGGTCTACTTCAATCTGCGATGGGTCTGCTGTCCGCACTCACTTTTGCGGTCAGCCTTCCACATTTATACCTTTCATGAGTTTTTGTCATCTTTTTCCCGTTCTTGCTTCTTTAAGTCTGGGTTTCTGCAAAATACCAAAGCTACATAAGAAATGACTTATAATACTTTAAAAAATTAGCTAAAGTGTATGTAATTAGTATTAAAAGTCCTGAGATACGCCCAAAAAAGGGAAAAAATAAGAGGACACATAGGAATAAGTGGAGCTTGGATAGAATAGAACCGATGCATCTCTATGATAGACCGTAACAATACCTATAATGATAGAATTGGAAGCAACAACCTCTGGATGAGCATAGAGGGCATAGTATCTGGTCTGGACTCCCCATCTAGAGAGACCTCTACCACCACGACCTCTACCTCTAGCTCAGTGAGCAGGTGGCAGCTGATGCTGTAATCATAGCTTGGGAACCCTGTGGAGCACGCTGTGGCTGAGAAGTCTATAGAGGTGCACCCCTCCCAAGTCTAGGAACATCCTTACCACATGGCGAGTGTCGACGCACTCAAAACAACCTCGCCGTTGTCGTGGCTGTGGAAACTATGCGGTACGGGTATTCTAAGACCCCTGAACACCTGAAACACTATGCAAAGCCTTAAATGCAAACTGAACTAGCTAGACCTTAAAACCTCTACCATGCCGTACTATGCCTCCAAAATAAGGACAAGTGGATCTCCCCGGTCTACAATGTCTCCTCGCCTCCCTACACTCTCTCTCCTGACCTCGTTTGTCCTCTCTCTTCTGGACCCACTTGTCTTCTACTTGGCGAGCGATCCTACCACCTGTTAAAATGGGACTATAGGCTATATTGCCATGACACCCGAAACCTGACCAACGTGAACTCGCTGCTCTCGAGTGTTGGAGGTAGGAGTTTGGGTCCCTCCCCCAGTCTGTGAAGTAGATGGTACCCCTGGAATCAACTTTGCCAAAACCAATATACCAAACATGCTCAGGACCTGTGCTAGCGTCTCTTGAAATGCTGGAGTAGTAACAGTAGGTGTCTCAGGTACCTGCACTCCGATTGGAGCTACTAGTGGCTCCTATGTGGCAGCTCGTTCGGGTGTTAAGGCTGCACTACGTGTGTGTCCTCGACCTCTACCTCGACCAGGCCAGGGGCGGACCCAGAATTTAAAGGTGACGAGGGCACTATTATTTTTTTCATAGTCATGATTCATGCGCATTATTAACTACAAAGTTTGACGTGTAAATCTCTTAAGACTTTGATGATTATGATAAGTGCTAAGCTTTAATTTTTAATATAGAGTAAAGTTTGAGATTTTTGGAGGGAGAAGTTTTATCATAAGAAAGGGGGTTTTGGGCGGAAACTAAAAATAAAATAAAAAAAATACCTGAAACTAAAGGAGAAAAGCCAAAAAAAGAAATTTGGACTTATAGATCCTTCAAGTAAAATCAAAGTTGTTGTTGCAGGGAATCGAACCACTATATCCAGGCATAAGAGCAACTCTAAGTCGATGTTGAGACCAATGCCCTAAATGGGCTTTTGAGAATGAGGGTGCTTAATAAAATATATAACCGTTTCTCCATTTATACAACCTACATTTACATATACATACATGTTTTTCCCGAGTTTAACGGGTACCAGTGACCCCTCTACCTTCCACCTAGTTCCGCCCCTCGACCCGACCCCAACCTCAGGTGGCTCTACCAGGGGGCGCGGGTGCATAGTCATCTCCGGCTGCATGTGTCCTCACGATCTTGAGAGAATAGAAGACAGAAGTGTAGAATTTCGAAGTCAATAATTTCGCACGACAGAGCTCTAGGTTCATAGGCGTCGTGAGACAAATCGGTTTATTAGAGTCTCACGGATAAGTACGGAGACATCTGTAATTATCTTCGGTAGGCTATGGAACTGTTAGGAAAATTTTACTTCATTTGATTCCTCTATCGTGCGAAATTATTGACTTCGAAATTCTACACTTCTATCTTCTATCCTCTCACGACCCAAGTCACAAACTACAGTAGAAAAATAGTATTTCTATATTCCAGAGTCTAACAAAAATAAATACAAGGAAGTGTCGATATGGGGAAGAGTAGATATAGACTCCGAGGTATGTGGATGTGGAAGATGTACCTTGAAGTCTCTACAACTGGTTCCCTTCATTAATAATGTGGCTAATATAAGGTACCTGGATCTGCACATAGTAAAGGGCATGAGTACACCATAACGGTACCCAGTACGTGCCAAGCCTAACCTCAGTCGAGAAGTGACGAGATTAGGTCATGTCCATACTAGTATATATATAATAAAGTATAATAGAATGAAATATCGCAGTAAGAATAAATACGAAAATTTAACAAGAATGTAAGCATGGGAGAACAACAACTAAAACACAAAGATAACAATAGGGGATCTATCGAGATACTGTCCCGTAGTCCCAAGCGTAAAGGTGCATGGGGATCTATCGGAATACCATTCCGTAGTCCTAAACGTAAATGTGCAGGGGGATCTACCGGGATACTATCCCGTAGTCCCAAAGTAAATATGCAGGGGATCTACTGGAATAAAGTTTTGTAGTCCCAAAGTAAATATGCAAGTCAACCAATAAAAATAAAAGTTACGACAAGAAAACACAATTTATGCTAAATCTGAGTCAATGAAGAAGAAGAAATTTCACTAAATATGCTACATAGAGTTTAGATAGGCAGTTAAGGCATGTAGGCATCCGTTCCTAAACTAAATAGGATGGTTACATATGTTAGTGTTGCTCAATTAAAGGAAAAACAGATATTTGCTTAACGAAAATAGAGGTTTTCAACAATAGCTCGTGTACGCACTCGTCACCTCACGTATACGTTGCTCATATATCAAGCAGTACCAAATCCTAAGGGGAGCCCCCCCATAAGATTAGGCAAGACACTAACCTCGATCCCAAGGCCACTCAAAGCTCAATCACAGCTTTGTCTTTCAAACATGTCTCCAAACAAACAATATCTAGCAAAATCCACGAAACAAAGGACTCAATTTGAGTCATTATTGAAAAAGTCAACACCTCGACCCACTTGGTCCAAACCCAAAATTCGAACCAAAATCTGATTATCCATTCATCCCCGAGTCCGGATATACAATTAGTTTTGGAACTCGACCTCAATTTGAGGTCTAAATCCCCAAATTTTGAAATCCCTAATTTCAACCAAAAATTCCCAATTCCACCATGAACCTTAGATTATAGGTTGAATCTTGTAGAATAAAGTGAAAGATTGAAAGAAACTAGTTAAAAATCATTAATCTATGATTTGGAGAAGAAGAAGTCTTTGGAAAATCGCCTTTTGTGTTCTAAGTTTTGAAAATTTGGAAAATGAATGAAAAATCCCGTCCAAAAGTCATTTTGATAAGTTGCATGTGTTACCTTTGCGACCTGAACTTCGCAATTACGAAGATTGCAAATGCAAAGAACCTATCACAATTGCGAAAGTCTCTCCATTCCTGCTTCATTCAAAATTGCGAAGAAAATCTCGCAAATGCGAGCCTGACCTGCCGCAATTGCAACCAAATGATCACAATTGTGATCCATGCCATTCCCCGACTCCCTTCGCAAATGCGAAGGATCGTTCACAATTGCAAACATTGGCATCCGCAACTACTCTTCGCAAATGTAATGAGTAGGTCGCAAATGCGAACCCAGCAGTGGTCGCAAATGCTAAGCTTTGTCTGGAAATTACGAGACTAGAGGCTCTACAACAAGAGCTGAAGCACACCAACAAATTAACCTATGATTTGGGAAAGAAGAAGTCTTTGGAAAATTGCCTCTTGTGTTTTAGGTTTTGAAAATTTGGAAAATAAATGAAAAATCCCGTCCAAAAGTCATTCTTATTAGTTGCAGGTGTCACATTTGCAACCTGAGCTTCGCAATTGCAAAGATAGCAAATGCGAAGAACCTATCACAATTGCAATAGTCTCCCCATTCCTGCTTCATTCGCAATTGCGAAGAAAATCTCGCAAATGCGAGCCTGACATGCCGTAATTGCGACCAAATTATCGCAATTGTGATCCCGACCATTCCCCGATTCCCTTCGCAAATGCGAAGGATTGTTCGCAATTGCGAACATTGGCCTCCACAGCTACTCTTCGCAAATGCGATGAGTAACTCGCAAATGCGAACCCAACAATTGTCGCAAATGCGAATCTTTCTCTGGAAATTGCGAGACAAGAGGCTCTGCAGCAAGAACTGAAGAACACAAGCAAATTAACCTATAATTTGGGGAAGAAGAAGTCTTTGGAAAATTGCCTCTTATGTTCTAAGTTTTAAAAATTTGGAAAATGAATGAATAATCCGGTCCAAAAATCATTTTGATCAGTTGCAAGTGTCGCATTTGCGACCTGAACTTCGCAATTATGAAGATCGCAAATGCGAAGAACCTATCACAATTGCGAAGGTCTCCCCATTCATGCTTCCTTCACAATTGTGAAAAAAATCTCACAAATGCGTGCCGGACCTACCGCAATTGCGATCTTTGCCATTACCAAACTCGAAAGATAGTTTGCAATTGCGAACATTGGCCTCCACAGCTACTCTTCAAGAATACGGTGAGTAGGTCGTAAATAGGAACCCAACAATGGTCGCAAATGCGAAGCTTTGTCTCTCAATTGCGAGACCCAAGGCTCTATAATAAGAACTGAAGCACGCCAGCAAATTTCTAAGTTCAAAACACTTTGTGACCTATCCGAAACTCACCCGAGTTCTCGAGGTTCCAAACCAAACATGCACACAAATTTTAAAACATCAAAAAAACTTGCTCGCGCGATCAAATCGGCAAAATAATACGCAGAGCCATGAATTTAGCACCATCAAATGAAATTTTCAAGAACACTTTGAAATTTCTATTTTCTCAACCGGATGTACGAATCTCGTCAATCCACTTCCATTTTTCTTCAAATTTCATAGACAAGTCTTAAATATTATATTGAACCAGTACCGAGCTCTCGAACCATAATACGAACTCGATACCAACAATATCAAACATTAAGAATTTCGTAAAAACCATTGGGTTTTCAAACTCTCAATTTTCTACAAAAATTCATAACTCGAGCTAGGGACCTCGGATTCCAATTCCGGGCATATGTCTAGGTCCTATATTTTTATACGGATCCAACAGACTGTCAAAACATGAATCCGGGCATGTTTACAAAAATGTTGACCAAAGTCAACTCAATTGAAGTTTTTTAATCAAAAGTTTTATTTTTGTCAACTTTCAACATCAAAGCTTTACGGACACATGCCCGGATTGCGCATGCAAATTGAGGAGGGATAAAATGAGGGTTTTAAGGCCTCATAACATAGAATTTGATATGATTTCATAAGATGACCTATCGGGTCATCACGACCATACTCTAGTATCTAGCATGGATGATGACAACGACCGTGGGTGGATGGAATGGTTCATTGCAGTTGCCACTAGTGATATCATTCCATCAATGGCTTCATACTTTCTGGAATCATGGGCCCGCACTCGTAAGCTCCTCTTTAAATATTTTTTTCATTAAAAAAAATTATATCCATATTTATCCTCCGCCCTTCACCTGTTTCAGAAACTCGATCTTCCACCTAGGTTTGAAGGCTTGGACTAGTGGGTTCTAAATCCTGGACGTCACTACTCCTGAAATCCGCACGTGAAAAAATTTGGCCCTCAAATACGAGTGGAAGGTCAAAAATCAATGGTAACTTAGACTCATTTCGTTTTTGATTTTTACATGAGGAAATTGATTGATCCTTTCTCCCCTTTTCTCTAAAGTCAAGTCTACTCGCAGGCTCAATTGTCATCCCCGAGGAGGACGTTTTGGCTGATCCTACTAGTGCAGCGATGCTGCTTCAGGAAGCGCTTACTTGAACATGTGTCTCCATTGATTATGAGTTGTTTCCTTTCATTGATTCCATTCTTATTAAATGTTTGTATTTATTTCTACTGCAATATTTCATCCTCTCTTATTTCATTATATTTATACCAGCAGGTCCCTGATCCGATCTCGTCACTACTCGATCGAGATTATGCTTGGCAATTATATGTACCATTATGGAGTACTCACGCCCTTTACTGCACATATTTTTCGTGTGCAGATCTAGGTTCAGGTTACCAGCCTCATCACTCGTTGTAGTCATAGCTGCCTATTGGAGACCTCAAGTTACATATGTCGTGCCCCCAGATCCTCGGAATCCCCCTCTATTTCTCTATGTTCATTTTCCTTATTTCTGTAGAAATGATGTATAGAACAGTTAAGACTTCTTAGTAACTTGTGAGTTGCGGGTTTCCAGGTTTTGGAAATTGTTTCGTACTTTTTAAAGGTGGTAATTGTGTATGCGAGTGGCATTCAATTGCTTATTAGATATTTATTACTGTTAATAGTTAATGTTCATGCTTTTGTTTCATTTTCGTAAAATATTAGGCTTACCTAGTCGTAAAGACTAGGTGTCGTCATGATGGTTCACGGAGGGAGAAATTGGGTCGTGACATTTTAAGACCTTGCAAAATTTGATGATTATATTTGCTTTAATAGTTAATGTGCTGAAAGATATGCAACATGATTGTTTAATTTCTCTTGATAGATTTGCAGTAAAAAAATCTTTTGGATAATATTCAAGAATTTGAATTTGTGTTTATGTTGCACTTGATGTTCAAGATATTGCTTCTTACAAATGAGTTGAATAAATCTCTACAAAAAAAAAATCAAAATATCGTCAATGCTACGAGGTTATTTGACTATGCAAAGACAAGATTGCAAAAAATGAGATAGTGAATTGGAGTCTTTAACATTTTATGGTAAACATGATATTTTAATTCCCAAAATGGATGAACACTATCCATGGTAGAAGCGTGAGAGGTCACATGTTTCATATTCATTATCATTTTCACGTGGAAGTATTTTATGCTATTATTGATTTCCAACTCCTAGAGCTTAATTATAGTTTTGATGTAGTGATTGGTGACTTGCTCTTTGGTATGACTAGTTTGAATCAGGTTGATTTATTTGTTAATTTTGACAAAGATAGAATAATGAAGTTGGCAGAGTATTATCCAAGTGAATTTGGTAATAAGGAGCTTCGGAATCTCAGATACCAACTTGATAGTTTCATTGTCTATGCTCGAAAGTGTGATAGCGTGTTTCTCAATTTGAAAGCAATTAAGGATCTTGGCATCTTGCCATAGTTATGGCCAAAACAAAATTAAATCAAACTTAGTGTTGTTATTTACTTGTGAAGCTAACATTGGTTTTACTTGTTGCTACGACAACCTTTGAAAGAGCATTCTCCTCAATGAAGCTCATAAAGCATGATCTACATAATAGCATTGGTGATGAATTTTTGAATGGTTGTTTAGTTTTCAATATAGAGCATAAGATATTAAGTAATGATGCTATTATGGATCGCTTCAAAATATGAAAGCTCGTAAAGTATAAATATAAATTGATGATGTGTTTTTGAGATAATGGAATTAGATAATTTTGCTAGCCAAGTTGTTTTTGTAAATTTTTATATCATGAAACTGACGTTGAAGCATGCTTGTCTTTGAAGTAATGGTGCACCCATCTTCTCGAATTCCTGGATTCGCCTCTAGCTGGAAGCATTCATAAAGATAGTCATGTTGAGGGAGAAATATAAAAATAGTCAGATTTACAACTGGTCATTCAAAAATAAACCAGTTTCAAAAGTAACCGAAAATTAGCCACTTTTTCATGTAAAGATAAATCTGAGCGAAAACACTATTCAAAATTCAAAAAATACGCACGCATATTATACGGAAGTTCTAGCATAAGTATGCTTGAACTCCCGTATATAATACAAGAGTTCCAGGATAACTATGCTGGAACTCCCGTATAATATGCGGGAGTTCAAGTATAAATATGCTAAAACTCCCGCATAATATACTGGAGTTCCAGCAAGTATAAATATCCAGTATAATATACTGGAGTTTTGAACACCGGTGCTCCAGTCTCCCATATATTATACATGAGTCATCAAAGTATATCGGTCCAACATAATATGCTGGAGTTCGTACACAAATTCACCAAACTCCCGTATATTATACGGGACCGGTCCCTTGTTGTAGCAAAATAGTGACTATTTTTCATTGACTTGGTAAACGCTGGCTATTTTTGATTGACCAGTGCAAAAACTGGCTATACCATGCTATTTTAACTCTTGTTGGTCATCACCTTATATAGCAGGGTGTATTAATCCTATGGGCTTCAACTCAGATGGAAGCCATCGTGGTGACGAGGATATTATGGCTATGGGTATTTCTGCAAACAGCCCTCTTGAAAACAAACTGTTAAAATGAGGAAGTTGACCGAAAGGCAATTCACTTTTTCACACGAGAATTTTATAATGTAGAAAGCTTTGTAGCAGGGAGTGGAAGTTGTAATTACTAAAAAGCTTTGATTGTTTCCTACTACAATTCATCAAATTAGATAGGAGAATTAGTGTTCTCTTAGCTTCTCAAACCAGATCTATATTTGATCCAAGATAGTCCTTTTTTTTCCTCCTCATTAATATGGAGATTAATTAAGCCACAAGGAAACCAAAGATTGGATTCTTTTTTGCAATTCCATCATTTTGATTTATTTTTCATCATCACCTATAGACTAAAAATATCAAAGATAAACCAGCGCATGTATTGAGCCCATGCATTGCACGGGCAGGCCATTCTAATATATATATATATATATACACACACCCATATATATGCGTGTGTATGTGTCTTGCAAACCTACCATGTACCCATTTTTATTTTTCATTATAATCCTCTACGACTCTAATCTCTAAAGTCAGTTTATTACTTTAGATTTGACCTAAACAACCTGAGTAGCTTTTCTTATTCTCTCGAGAAAAAGGCAATCCCTCTAACGAGATAGGGTCTGAGTGGAACAAGAAATGTAAAAAATAGTTTATAGAGGTTGAGGCGACGATTGGGGAGCATAGGTGGCAACTACCAACACACACCAACTGTAAGCAACATGAGTCTAATTTAAAATGTAATCTTGAACATATCTCGACACCAATTATAACTCTTGAGATGTGAAAGAAAAGCCTGAAACGCCTTCATAGATGCACACAAATCAGAACAAAATGCAACTTCTGGTGAATTATTGCGCTGTTTGATGAAGACGGTGAAGTTGTGTTTCATCTTTTTCTGGTGAATATTGAATAACCATGGCCTCCTCCTTAGTCTCTTTAAGCGCTAATCTATATATAGTGAATGAAACCTTAGGTGATGTTAGCGGAGAGGGAAATGAAATGAGGCAAAATTTATGTTAAAATGACAAAAAGGTCCTCACTTTTAATGTTTTCATGAAAACTAGTAAGGATATTCAAGTGAACCAAAATGTAGGTACGTTTTCATGTATAGGTATGCGTCTGTGAGGACGCTTCAATATAAGACCTGAAAAAGGAACCTTTAAGAGCATTTCCGCATCATATATCTGCAACCACTCGCATATTATTCAAAGAAATACCAGACCCTTTGAATGTCAGGGAGGCATAGAACGTAAAACATAAAACAAAATAACTTACTGAGCAATATAACACGAAAGAGGCAAGATTACTTAAACGCTTCGAAAGAGCATAAACTATGGAAGAGATGGGCTCTATGGATCAATAGTCCAGGTTTTCAAAAAGGGAAATTTGTAAAAATATACAGCCTAACATAACACATTGCATCCATGTAGCTATCAGTTTAAACTCACATATATTTTTTTCTCTCCAACAATATTTTATACACTCTTGTACATTATTATAGAATATTTATACACCTATATAAGCAATATATCCACCATGTGTAAACATGTTTCAACCCTATATGAAGGTGTATACAATTGTATAAACGCCCAGCTACAGTGACAACTTCACTATAATTTTCAATTGCAATTCTTGTCCAAAATAAAAATAATTTTATAGGCAGTATCCTTATTTCCAACAAATCTAACAACACCAACTTCAAATTTTTCACACAAGTTAGATCCACAATTCAAATCCACTTCTTTAAGCTTGTTCAACAATGGTGGAGGTACATTTCTAATCTAATTTTCACCATCCAAATCTTACAAAATCAATACTCAATCACGTTTGAGCTCCAAACACTATAATATAATGAACTTTACAAAATTTCTAAATCATGTAAATGTCCAAAATTGAGAATATAAAACATTTCTAATCATGAAAATATAGTAATAAGACTTTCTTAATTACTCTCTTCTTTTTCAAGTACTAGGGGGGGCGTGGACAAGTATATTCAGTTTTAGGTAAAGAGAGGATGAAGAAATAGGGAGAAGAGAGACAAAGGAGACATTGATGCATTCAATTTCTATTTTTGTAATTTTTAAATACATGTACAAGTTGGCATGTTTGTAAAGAGGCGAAATACATAAATAACCCCTTTAACTTGTCTCAACGATCAGTTAGACACCTCAATTGACCTATCTACTATTTAGACACTTTAAATGACTATTACGTGTATCAAATAAACACTCGAGTGGAGCAGACCATGTGCGTAGTTACACTTGCCAATGATGTGTCAAATAAACCAATTAAAAAATAACACGTGTAATTTATAATAAAATATTTAACATGTGTAATTATCAAGAGAAAAAGACCCTTTTCCTTATTTTCAACTAGACCATCACCCCTGTCCCTTCCCCTTCCCTTCCCCCCACCCCCTCCCCATACACACACACACACACAAAAGACCTATTCTTCTTCCTTCCGCCACTCACCTCCTTTCACAGTGATCTTCCCAAAATTAGAACCTTCAAGTAGAAAATCATCACCTTTTCCCTACCTTTTTTTATTCATCTTCTTTCAAGCTTCCAGACGTTGCTGCGATTCGTAAATAGATCCAACTTACACCACTAATAAAAAAGAATCTTAAAATAAAGAAAGAATTTGGGAAGAAGGCTTACATAAGTGAGATCCAACATAGAAGAACAAAGAATATGGGTAGATTTTAGCTAATGTTATCCTCTGCTACTACTGGGTATCTTGTACCTTTGTTTGTTTTTTTTCCTAGGGAAATGGTGGTGATGGATTGTATAAGCAACTGTGACAAACTGACAATATATATCGGAAGAAATTGTGTGCTTATTTTATCATTTTCTCATTTGCTATAATTTAAAAGAAATGTTTTAATTGTTCTTGTTTTTCATCTATGGTGAAAACTTGAAGACGAAAAAGTATGAAGATGAAGGTAAGTGGAGTCATTATAAAATAAGGTTAATTTAAAAAGATAAAAGAAAAAAGCTTAATTTTGAGAGTTTCACGCGCCCAGAGGTGAATAAAAAACACACACTTTGCCAAGTCATCGCAAGGGGTTCATGAGTTACGCTTTAACTGAGAAGAGGTATTTGTCTGGTCATTAGGTCAATTGAGGTGTCCAGTTGATCGTTGAGGACAACATAAATGGGCCATTTATGTATTTCGCCTTGTAAAGATGCGAACTACCTGCACGGAAGATCCTACGAAGCTATAATGTTCCCTGAGATTGACTTTAGGCCTTTGGTGGAATTTTTTTCTTGTCCAATACAAAATTTAACATAAGAAAATACTTGCCACTCTCACCTTATAGAGACAAGCTATAATTGTAATTGTGAATTAAATTATTTTTATGAGGTTAAAAAAAAATGAGGATTTTGAAATGTAAATTTGGGCTTAAATTGGTAAGGAAAGCAGCCCACATGTACTTTCCTAGTAATAGTTTCTTTCCAAAATCTGCCCACCTAATCGAGCTATAGGACAAAAATACATACAATAATGTACAAGAATGTTTCTCGGTTTCGACACCAACCGTGTTTTCTCGAGTTCTTCATTTTGGCTTAATGCACAAAGATATACATTATGGAACACCAAAAATTGGAGAAAGACAAAAAATTTCCTCATATAATAGACCCGTATGGACAAATTAGGAGCCAACTGTGAGAAAATGCCAACCTCTTCTGTTTCTTTCAAATTGCTCAAGTAGACTTCTGTAGTCCCAACTCAACTATGATGTGTCTTAGCAATACTTGCACCAACTCTCTCACTCTTGCTTCCCTGTTAATAAAGATTTACCTCATATTAAATATCTACTTCTTAATTTCTTTTAAAATGAACAGAAAGGAAGAGTCAAAAGTTCACTATGAAATAAACATAATATGTTATAACTCCATTAAACAAAAGATTATCTAGAGTTCGACCACATCCTCTTTCGTCATTTCACAAGCTTACCTTGATATGACAAGTTCACAGAAAGATGGGAAAAGAACAAGTAAATGCGAACGCCTTGCTTGATTCTCTCCTGTAAGGCCTTCTTTCAAGTATGGATGTAAATTAAGTTGGGATACAGTGTCGGAATGAACCACAAGAAGTGCAAGCTCTTGGAGGACAAAGATAACTTCTTCCACACGTGCTGCTGGCAATGGGTTTTCTCCTGAAGAGTGGTTGTATGATTTAAGAAATAAGCTTGAAGAAAACAAGAATAACAAACATGGAAGCATTTATAATCCCTTTCAACATAACAAGATCACCCACCTAATCTGTTCCCATCCATCAAGAACCTTCCCAGAATGAACTCACATCTGGTCATTAACAATTTTATTGATATATTGCTAACTTCACATCTAGTTGAAGTCCCTTCACCAGTTCCATGGCTGAAACTAAGTGAAATGAGTGTGAAATGGCAATCACCGCAAACATGGAAAACAGGTAAGGTAGTGTCAATTAAAAGGTATTATATACCTGCACAGAAGAAACAGCTTCTGCAAACAGGTCAGGGAGAACCTGCTACAATGTGAAGGCATCAGTTCGACAGTCTCAAGCGGCAAGGAGCATGTACGTGATGCACACCGATCCAGAGTGGTGATTAGACGTTCCAGAATCTGCAAAATTGGCATGATCAGCATTATGCTTGATCTAGAAGTTTACTCCTTCAGTGCATCATTAGAAAATATGAATGCAAACGGGCATACAACTTTAAGTGGCAATGGAAAAATAACTCTGTTATAGTAAAAGAAGTCTGAGCTGTAAAACTGTATAAATATCATATTTTATCATCTGCTGAACTTCTCAAGCCACACAGTCTGGGCTATTAATTCACAGCTGATTTCTATATCTAATCCTGCAAAAGGCCATAAATAATTCCTATAATCTCACATTTACTGACCAGAGCTGTGTCACCTGAAATGTACGTGATCTTTTCCCCTAACCTATTTTCGAGGATTCAGTTACCTGCAGAGGTAACTGTTGTTAAATCATTTATACAAACAAGGGCCCCAAAAAGATGTTAGGTGGTTGGCTATTTGTTGGACTTGGTAGTTAGAAAACCAAAAAGAAAATGGGCATACTTATAAAAAATAAATCATTGGCTATGCCTAGTGGCACGCAATAGATTGAGATAAAACCATGATAGATAGCATTTAATTCCTTCTCAAAGAAGAGTGGACATGAAAGATCTACACCTTTTGGAACTTATGAAACACATAAGCACATCTTGCATACATAAGTTCCAAAAATGTTCAAGGTTCATTAGCATGGAAGGTACCAGTGGTCCAAAATGAAGTGTTTGTCGGAGATGACTGAATATGTGCAGCTGTAAAGTGAAAGAACTAGAGTGAGAATATCTAAAAAGATTAGGATTGGAACGTTACGTCAAGAGGTGCATCAGTCTGTGATTTGAGAATTTTGTCTCCGAGAATATCCAAGAGATTCATCTCAAGAGACTCATCAGCACTGTCTACCGTCACTGAAAGTGCACGACCACAGTAGCCTATTAGAAATATATCAAAAATGTCAGCAACTTCTTTCCAAATACGCATTCTTGCATGTCTGGTAATAGTCAACTCTGGCCCTGCTTTCTCTGTCAGTTTTTTGACATCATCGAGCAGAATGCGAATAAAACCTTCAACTGCTAGTCTCCAAAGTGAGCCATCAGGATTGTCTCTTCTTGTTATCATACATCTAGTGAAGAAAATTAGAACTCAATCAATGAGAAGCTCCAAATTCTTGGAGTATATTGATCACCTTGAAAGATGAACACAATCAATAAAAGGAGTACAAGTAATTCAAACTCTGATCAATCCATAAAGATTTATGTATCATTGACATGTAAGCAGACACATACTAGCCAAAAGAAAAAATAATTACAAAAGAAGCCTACAGATTCATGCCAGAGACGAGGAAGGATTATTTCAAAAGTAGATCATATTTTATTTTGATCATAATCTATGACAGTCTTCCCAAGTAATTTGGTATGATTAACCGAAGAGAACAAGAGAATGGATAATAAGCTCCTTTTTTCCCCAACCTCGTAACAAGTTTGTATTATAAGGTTTTTTTACCCAACTTCATAACAAGGTTGCAATATCTTGCATTCCCTAGTCAACACATAAAATAGATTCCCTGTCACAACAATACACTTCAGTGTACCATTTTTAATCAAAAACTATAGGAGCTGTCGCGAAGGGTTATTCTGGGGGTCATAAAGGGGACGGGGACTGGTGGTGGAATGGAGAGGTCCAAGGTAAGGTGGATGCCAAGAAAGCGGCTTATTTGAAGCTTGTGGAGAGTATAGACAAGGAGGATAAAAAGACATATCGAGAGTATTATAAGAAGGCAAAGAAAGAGGAGAAGTTAGCAATTACGGCAGCCAAGACTGCAGTATTTGGACGTATGTACGAGGAACTCGGGGGCAAGGGTGGGGACAAAAAGCTATTCCGATTGGCCAAAGTGAGGGAGAGAAAGGCTCAAGACTTGGACCAAGTGAAGTGTATCAAAGACGAAGACGGCAAAGTATTGATAGATGAGGCACATATTAAACGAAAATGGCAAGCATACTTCCATAAATTGTTGAACGAGGAGGGAACAGAAGCATCATGCTGGGTGGGTTGGATCACTCCGACGGTCAATGTGATTGTAGCATGCTCGGGACCCGTAAGAACATAATAACAGGTCACATAACATAGCACGGACCTACCTGAGGCCTCAAATCATGTATAACAACATCAAAATGATGAAACGCACCTCAAATCAAACTTAATGAAATTCGAACTTTCAACTTCAAAAAATTCGCGCCGAAACATATCAAATCAACTTGGAATGAACTCAAATTTTGCACACAAGTCCTAATACATCATGCAAAGATACTTGTACCCTCAATCTACCGAGCGAAGTGCAAATGCTCAAAACAACCGATCGGATTGTCAAATTTCACCCTGTAAATTCTATTTTGTACTATTTAATTAATGGAAATTGTGACTTCAAGTAATAAAATGAGTATTGATGGACGAGGCACATATTAAACGAAGATGGCAGGCATACTTCCATAATTTGTTGAACGAGGAGGGGAACAGAAGCATCGTGCTGGGTCAGTTGGAGCACTTCGAGAGTCAGTGTGATTTTGGGTATTGTAGGCGTATTAAGGCAGCAAAGATGGAGAGGGTAAGATGAGCAGGGGTAGAGCGGCGGAACCAGACGAAATCCCGGTGGAATTCTGGAAGAATACGGGCCAAATTGGCTTGGAATGGCTTACTGAGTTGTTTAATGTTATCTTTAAGACAAAAAGGATGCCCGATGAATGGAGGTGGAGTACGATGGTTCCATTGTACAAGAACAAGGGCGACATTCAATATTGCAACAACTACAGGGTATAACACTGCGGAGCCACACTATGAAAGTTTGGGAGAGGGTGGTGGAAGCCATGGTGAGAAGGACCATGTCTATTTTCGAAAACCAATTCGGATTTATGTCTGGGTGATCGACGACGGAAGCAATTCATTTGCTGAGGAGATAAGCGCAACAATATAGGGAGAGTAAGGACTTGTATATGGTGTTAAATAGCGCCGCAAGGTGCCGTGCGCATGGGGCGAAGCTCAGTAGATGTCGATTGCCATCGGTTGTTGCGGGTAACATCGGGAGGCGACAACGCTCGTGGCGGCTGATGGCTTTTAGCAATAGAACGACAAAGCAACGTGCTAGTCGCACCGCAAGGGGCGAAGTGCATGGGGCGAAGCTCAGTAAGTTGCCGATTTCCATCATTTGTTGCTGGTTGACATGGCAATGTTACGTTTCAAGACGTGTCAGGACGTCGCAGGACATGGAAGGGTGTGGCCATGGCACGGGTCAGGACGTGACAGGATGTGTCAAGATGTGGCCACAGGACGTGTCAGGACATCGCAGGACACCCATGAGTCTTCATACAGATGAGACTCGAGGATAAGATAGTACCGCATTGTATAACGCTAATGGGTTTTAGTGATGCAGTTGAATGAACCTCGGGAGAGATAATACTACCCGTTCTGGCTGGTGGAGTCACTCTAGAAATGACTTTTCACGTCATGAACCATTGACCTTGAAAAAGAGTATGATGAAGTCCCGAGGGAGGTACTATGGAGGTGCTTGGAGGTTAACAATGTCCCGGTAGCGTACACAAGGTTGATTAAGGATATGTGCGAGGGTGCTAAGACTCGGGTGAGGACTGAGGGAGGAGACTCGGAACACTTTCCAGTTACAGTGGCGATGAATGTGCTGACCCTTGGTGCATGTTGTTTACAGATGATATAGTGTTGATAGACGAGCCTCGACGCGGGGCTAACGCAAGGTTGGAGGTTTGGAGACAGAACTTGGAGTCTAAGGGTTTCAAGTTGAGCAGGACCAAAATCGAGTACTTGGAGTGCAAATTTAGCGGTGGACCTTAAAGCTAACGTGGATGTGAAGCTTGATACTCAAGTCATCCCCAAGAGAAGTAGTTTCAAGTATCTCGGATCTATTTATACAGAGTAACAGGGAGATTGACGAAGATGACACACATCGTATTGGAGCGGGATGGATGAAGCGGAGGCTTGCTTCCGATGTTCTTTGCGATAAGAATGTGTCATCAAAACTTAATGGTAAATTTTACAGAGTGGTGGTTTGACCTACCCTGCTATATAGGGCAGAGTGTAGGCCAATCAAGAGCTCTCATGTGCAGAAGATAGAAAGTAGCAGAAATGAGGATGTTGATATAGATGTGTGGGTGTACCTGGAGGGATAAGATTAGGAATGAAGTTATTTGGGACAAAGTGGGAATGACAAGATGCGCGAGTCGAGGCTGAGATGATTCAAGCATGTTAAGAGGAGAAAAGTTGACGCTCTTATTAGGAGGTGTGAGAGGTTGACCAGGGCGTGTTTGAGAAGAGGCCGAGGCAGATCTAAGAAATACTGGGGAGGTGATTACGCAGGACATGGGGACATGACACTTGATAAGAGGGCGTGGAGCTTGAGGATTAGGGTAAAAGGTTAGCACGTAGTTGAGAATTTTCCCCATTCTTACTAGTAGTACTAGTAGCACGCATGTACTTTCATATCTCTCAATTGATATTACACCATGTTGTTTAGTTTGTTTCAGTTATCGTATTCCCTTGTTATTACTATTTTGGTGCTACTTATTCTGTTCTCCCCCCCCCCCTTCTCCCCTCTCTTTCTTTCTTTCTTTTTCTTCTCCTTTTTCTCCCTCTGTTTCTTCTTCTCCTCCCTATTTTTCTGAGCCGAGGGTTTATTGGAAACAACATCTCTACCTTCACTAGGTAGGGCTAAGGTATGTGTACACACCTAAGTTGCTCTAACACGGATACGGGTGTCCGACACGGGTGCAGATCTAAAGGTCGAATCCTTTAAAATGAAAATTTTAAGATTCGGGAATACGGATCCTAGAACCAACACGGGTGCGGGGATACACCTAAAAGTTTGCACACTTGAATTAATATTTGCGGTGCTAAGACAAAAAAGTTTGCACACTTTGTAGCAAATAGCTACAATAAAGTGGTCATAAAGGTAAAGTAAGTCAAAAAGCATATCACTTTTTAAAAAGAAAAGGTAAAATAAGTCAAAAAGCATATCACTTTTTACGAAGAGCTACATTAACTCTTTTTTGTGGCCCATATTGCAAGTGGATGCAATATTTAGTGAGAGACAGTTGTATAACTCTTCATAAACGGCGAAATATTAGCTGTCAATTAAAAAAATGGTCAATTCCTAATTTGTCTCCTCCTCCATCATTTCTCTGCACTCACCTCTTCTTCATTCCATCTCTAAGTATTCTTTCCCAACAAAACCTTTTTCATCTCTTTGTTTTTTTCCAGTACAAAACCATTTTGGTCAACGCACCTGATCTTGTCTGACCATATCCGACACATATCCCACACCCTTACCAGTGTCGGTGTCGTGTCGACACGGGTACGGCACCCAAAGTGTCGTGTCCGACCAACTTAGGTACACGCTACCCTCCCCAAACCCCAAGTATGGAACTGGGTATGTTGTTGTTGTACTATAGGAGCTGTCATTGATGGCGGGAAATGAAACAAGAGGATCTGTCAGCATGATCAATTTTTAATGATAGACGGGAAAAGAAACTAAAGGATCTGCCATGCATGATCAACTCTCACCTTCCTAAAGATTGAATAATATCAGGTAAAATTTTGTACTTCTCAGCAGGTGGAGCCTGCAAGAGTAGATCCACTAACACAGGAACAAGTTTTTCTGCAAAAAGATGATTTGAGATACTTGGCACTGTGGTTGATTCAGGACTCTTAGGTGAAGCTTCTACTCTTTGGGATTCTGAAGCAATTCCATTACTGACCTCAGCATCATCATTGATCCCTGGGCAACAATGTCAAAGAAAATAAGTTGTGTAAGAATAAAAAATAGCTCTAAGAAATGTAGTGATTCCAAACAAGTAACTAATCTCACTGGTCTCCTGGTCGTTCTCATCTTCAATTTTGTCCATACAGGAATCAGAGCTTGGAAGATACAGCAATAATTTTGCAAGCAGCGGTGACCACATTGCAGAAAGGTGTTCTGCTGGACGCAACTGTGGCAGTATTTCAAGTGCAGTACGTTGTAAAGGTGGAACATGACCCTACAGAAAAATATGCCACTGACAAATTAAAACTCATGCAAACCGATAAAATGTACAGCTTGTTGCATTCTCTACCTGAGTACTGTAATGATTTTATGTCTTCAACATAATAGAAAGGATATGAGAGTTGAATGACCTCTAGGTTTAGAGAACCGTAACTTGTCTATTTTTAAGACAAATTATTTAGTATGAGAATGAAATGGACATGAATACAGCAGAATGGTTATAGGGAATTCATAAAACTGCCTCCAACTAGTTAGGTGTTGAGGGAAAAGTGTTGATTTCAAGTTTTAGAGAGGATAAAGTTTAAAAACATTCATTACTGCAAAAATTCAAACAAGATGCAACATAGTTTATGATATTGGATGTCCAGCAGGGACAGGATATCTGGATCTTGTAGCAAACTTGTTATTAGCTATAACTTGGGCAGCCGCAAGACAAATGATTACGAACCTTGGTGAGTGGCGGAACTCAATAACGCTATCATCATCATTATGAGTGTATAGAATAGCCAAACGAGTTTACTGGAAAGAAGCTGCAGATCTTTCTGACTCTGCTGCTTCTGATAATCAAGTGAAGATGGTCCTTCATACAATTAATAACAAAGGAACCTCAAGCCTAGAGGGTTCTTGTTGAATACATAGTATAGAGAATTCTCCCTTTTTGTCATAAAATTTTCTGGGAAAAAAATGACACTTGGATCTAGTCGTATTTATAACCCCCCCCCCCCCCCCCAACAACCCACACAGCCCTCACATGCTTATATGTGAATAAAAAGTCCAGACAATCTAAGGGCTTACACTGTCTTATTAATTATATCACATGAAATGCAAGTACTCACATATTCAGCTTCACCGTTACTATTGACGACCTTGGCTTGTTTAATCCCTGAATCTACAATTGACAGCAGCTTTAGGTACGTACCATTATCAAACATTCCCTGTGCTTGAACATACAATTCACCTGCCAATAGAAAGGTTCTCATTGTAAACTACTGGACAGACTACAAAAAATGTCATTGTTTCGTCATATGGTTCTCTGTAGCTCCTTGATCAGACGGGCACCAACATTAAACAACCATAAAGATTGCATTAATATAAATAAGTAAATACATGTTTTAACCTCATGAACTCAACTAACACAGATTCTGGGACCTGCAGACACAGGCAGATTAAGGATTTTAAAAGGATGGCTTCACGCCTTCACCACTACCTACAGTGGCGGAGCTACCTTTAATGACGGGGGGTCACATTTGAATCCCCTTGGAAAGTTAGAATGTGCAAAATGATAAATTCTAAAAATCTTGTATTTATGCAACTTGTTGGATCTTCTTGAAATAAGAGAATTTTCTAATGAGTAGAAAAAGTGGTTCAAAAATTGTATAGGTTATCAAATCCAGTGTGTGACATTCTTGCATTTTTCTGAATGCCACCGTTAAAATTTCTGGTTTCGCCATTGAGTACCTAACATAAAATTATTGTGCCTGAGTGTAAGCTAACTGAAAGAAAATTTATAAAAAAGAAGTTCCACAGAAGATCAATTCTTGTACCTGGATGCAAATATATTGCCAGCTTATAATCAGTGCATCACTAAGCCTTCTGCAGAATGGGTTCCCAAGTGCACTACTTTTCTGTTTTCATAAATTATTTACAGTGCTATATAGAGATTTACGTGAACCCAACCCTATAAAGTAGATTCGCTACTGCCTACAGAGATAGAGAACAAACTAATTACTGTACAAGTTACAAAAACAAGGAGATTATTGACATAGGACAAAAACAGTTGTCTCTTGTCTGTCTATTTTGATCTCTTTAGCTTGGGGAAGAAAGGATGCACTATACTATTTACAGTATTTAGAGGGAAAAGGCATTACTGTATGAAGGACTTGACATGGGAT
The DNA here is from genome assembly GCA_032618575.1 of Nicotiana noctiflora. Lineage (NCBI taxonomy): Eukaryota > Viridiplantae > Streptophyta > Magnoliopsida > Solanales > Solanaceae > Nicotiana > Nicotiana noctiflora. The sequence goes on along the minus strand of JASVEL010010437.1, from coordinate 14,600 downwards.
AAAAAACATTGTCTGCCTGTTTTAGTCCCTTCAGCTTGGGAACGAAAGGATGCATTATATCAATTATGGTATTCCTCTTATACAATTTCTCTAAGCGTCATAGACACTGATGTTCAACTGCCAACTTCATGTGATCTTAAAAGTCGTGGTACTCAAATTTATTGCAGCGACTGAGAATTTTCTTACTCTGGAATTAGTGTTATCTTATTCCTAAACCTAGCCTGACAAAAGATGAATTTGTAATTTGGATCAATCTTGACCCTAGAAAAGCGTTAATCACATTGAGTTTGCTCCAAGTCGAACTTGAGTTGGTCACGGAAAAGTTTTGATATTTCATTGATTTATTATACATATAACATAGATATCATTTACAAAATAAAATAGTACTATAGCTATTTATGACAATTGACACCCTAGTATTCAAAAATAAATCCAGAGTAATATATATGCCAAAAGGGGATGATATAAAATCCTGATTAACATCAATTTGATCAGACCAACATTAAATGCAAACTGGATGAACTAAATGTAGAAAAAATTCTAATTCAGATTTTATAAAAGGACCCGATCAAATCTAATCTGACCTTTAAGCTCCCAAACGGCCCTTATAGAGCAATGTCAATTATTACTCACAAAAACACTTACCAAGACCATATAAGATCTCCTGCTTCAACTTGTATGCCATATTCCCGTTGTAGTTTGGTGACTTGTGCAGCACAAGCTCATAGACATCAAGCACCGAAGTAAGATAAGGCATAGGCAGATTTCCCTGCTTCATAGGATTTATTCATTGAGTAGAAGCTAAAACCTATAAGCATTCAGTAATATTCATAACTGATAACTTCCATAGACTTCTTCCTATTAAATGAAGAAATGTCATTTGCACAAATACAATGAATCGCATATTACCTTTGGGGAATGAGAAACTATGGTGGACTGTAAACAATTTACTGCTGCGAGAGCAACCTCTTTACTACCATTAAATATGCTGTTTCTTACACAAAGAAGCAATGTCTGCCATCCTACATAAGCACAGAACTCTTCCGTGATCACTGAAAATGTTGTTTTCCAGGTAAAGACGACGATGAATCAACGGATTGTGAAAATTACCAGACTGGAAATTCTCTAAGCTTCTCAAGAAAGGAAAAAAAGAACGTAGAATTCGAGCTATGCCCCCAAGTACAAGCACAAGTGTCTCATCCCATTGTTTCTGAGCTGTGTTACGACTGCAGAACCAAACATTTCACTTAAGACAAGAGATTGAAACAAAAACAAATAGAAAATATAGACAGCGAGTTTCAAATTTGGCATACCTATGGTGTATGAGCATATGAATTGCTTTCCCTCCACGTGTTCCAAGTTCTTTTCCCTGCCATTCTGTCTTTGACGATGTTGCAGCCTAAGAGCAAAATATATCTTATTGGTCAAGAAAAGCTACAGGATAGTCCCTAAAATAGATTGGAGCCGTTTCAACTTACCATGTGAGAAGAGCGATCTAATGTAGGTAAAACATAATTCCATAGACAATCCTCCCACATACTCTTTGAAAGCTTTTGTCCATGGCTGCCAAGAATTTGGAAAAGTGTCCGAACAGCAGAGTTCCTAACCTGAAAAATAGTTTAGGTTTACGTCTGCTACTAACAAAAGGATCAACAAAGCACATCATTTTCAGCAAGGTTAGTGTTAGAGAACTAATGTATGTAGGAGGCTCAGTCCCACATCGGAATAGTAGTAGTATGTAGTGTATAGAATTTAGATATAAATAGGGCTCCTAATATTATAGTAAGAAAATGAATATCAATAACATATTTTTCCCGTGCTATTATAGCTTTTGGTGAGAAAAGATCATTGTGAATCATTCGAGCGACATCCAGGAGAAAGAACTTAGTCGCCCTGCAATTTTCCGGGGATTTGAGAGTCTGTCAGCGACTGTCACAAGGTTCCCCTATTACCAGCGACCAAACCCCAGTCAGTCTCTCCGGCAAAGTCACCTCCATGCACCTCCACATGCAGTCATAAGTTCTGTGCTCCTGCGTTATGCGCCGGCGCGTTTGGACTGTTCCGGAAACTGTCCTAGCAGAATTGGGTTGCCTCCCCATTCCGACATCACCCGTCTAGTTTCCTCTGCTGTCTGATAACTTTCTGTCCAGGCAGTCCACTTTTCCGGCGAGTACTTCTCTTTTTTTTTTTTTTTCAGATGTGAAATTGTTTTGTGGAAAGTCAGCACTTTTTCCGGCTAAGTCAGAATCTCCGACAAGTTCAGTCATTTTTCAGTCACCTTCTAGGCCACATACTGGTGAAGATTCATGGGTATTCACCAGTGCTGTGAAGAGCGTGAAGTGAGGAAAAGCAACAACCCCCATTTTGCTTAAAGCGAGAAGCAAGAAGCAAGAAGCAAGAAGCAAGAAGCGAAGAGCTCTTTTTTGAGGTGAAGCGGAGTTTTAAAAAAAAAAAATACTGGGCAGTAATTAAATTAAAATAAAATAAGAATTAAGAATAAAGGATATAAAAATTAGAGGAAGGGCAGTAATTCTCTGTTAAAAACTGGGCAGAGAAAGAAGAAACCAAGGATTGGCATCAATACTGAAAAAGAACCGAAGGTAAAAAAAAAATTCGCCAGCATTTAGCTGCTAATTGGATGTTTAAACAATGAAAGAAAAAGAAGAAGAAGCAGAAGAAGAAGAAAAATCAGAACATACCTGTTGCTGTTAAAGACTTGAACTTGAAGAAGAAGAAGAAGAACCCTAGTCGATGCTATCAGATGCTCTGCTTCAAAACCCTAGTGGTTGCTGCTGTTGTTCGTATAATGAAAGACACAACTGATTTTGGGTCTATTTTAAAACATAGAAGCGGTCGCTTCCTTCGCATCGCATGATCGCTTCTTGCTTTTAGAGGGAAGCGGTCGCTTTTTTATACCTGAGTCGCTTCACCCATATGAAGCGTGCACCTTCTCGCTTTGCATCGCTTCTCGCTTAAAGTGAGGAAGCGGGCGCTTTTTTAAACACTGGTATTCACTGGACAGCTACTTGACTTGACTATTTTCGGACGTTCTTTGCACTTTGGTTGCAATAAAATGGGAACCAATACTTTGAATAGTTGGATGATTTCTCTATCGGAGCATATTGAGTTCCTTCCATACAATGCACGTAAACAGACTATCTTCTAACTTAGTTTCTGTTGTTCAACCAGGTAATAGTGTGAGTCATGTCTCCCAATCTTCTTCTCCCGACTTTTTAACCATTGATTCTGGCGTATCTGATTATATTTCTAGTAATAAATATCTTTTCACTACAATTTCTTACTCTCAATCACTTCCAACAATCTCAATAACCAATGGATATCAAATCATGGCAATAGGAATAGGTCAAGCTAGTCCACTTCCTTCCTTATGTTTGAATTCAGTTCTTTATGTTCCTGGTAGTCCTTTTCATCTCATACTTAGCCAAATCACGTAATTGCTAAATTTTATTTCTTGATGACTTTGTTATTATACAGGAACTCAGTACTAGATGGATCATTGGTACCGGGCATGAATCAAATAGACTTTATTACCTTATCCTTGCTAAATCATATGGACTCACATTTTGTCCTACTTCAACACCTTGTCTTGTAAGTGATTCATCTGATTTATTACATAAATGGTTGAGACATCCCAGTTTATCAAAACTTCAGAAAGTGGTAACCGGTTTGTCTGACTTGTCCACTCTAGCGTGTGAGTCCAACTCGGGCATAGTCCCTCCCATTTCCCTCGGTGTCCTGATAATCGGGTAAAGCCAACTTTCACTTTAGTCTATTCAGATTGGAGTCCTAGTCGGTTCAGTTCTACCTTGGGATTCCGCTACTTTGTCAGTTTCATTGGTGATTATATCAGGTATACTTATATTCTTGATGAAAAATTGATTTGAGTTATTTCCTATTTTCCAAACCTTTCACACTGAAATCCAAAATCAACTAGGGGTTCAATCAGCACATTACATAGCAGCAAGGCCTCAGAGTATTTCTCTTATTCATTTCAGCAGTTTATGAACTCTTACGGGATCATTCATCAAACATCTTGTCCATACACATCTCAACAAAACGGGTAAGTTGAAAGAAAGAATAGACATCTCATTGAGACTGCTCGTACCCTACTCATGTTCTCACATCTTGTTATCTTATTAATCGTATATCATCATCAGCTATCCATAATCAAGTTCCATTCTTTATCTTGTTCTATTCTCTTTGGGAGCACGTGCTTTGTTCATAACCTTATTCCAAGAAAAAAAATAAGTTAGTTCCTCGTACTCTTAAGCTAAGTTGCTCGGACACGGGTGCGGGTCTCCGACACGGATACGGATCTAAAGGTCGAATCCGTCTAGTCCTATTCTATTTTTGGTGTAAAAAGTAAGCATAAAAGAAGCGGACTCTATTTTTTATGCCCTAGATTTTTCGTAAGATGATACAGAATTTTATTTTCTCTTTTTTGTAACTCTGGAGACTTCACAACGTGTAGTTCTCCCTTTATACATAAAAAAATTGTTACCATTATCAAAAAAAGTGTGTAAAGTCAAACGATCCAACTTGTAGATATTTTCACTTAGTCTCTTACTAGTGCTCGTATTAGTTACAACTATAGCAAGCTCGGTACATATGACTAATATGCACTGGCTTGAGGGGGGAGTATTGATAGTTAGTACTAACATATTATGTATAGTGTCCCACTCATCAGGAAAAAGATGTCTAGTGCTGTATAAACATTGTATGAAAATAGGCTATTGTAAGACACTTTAGTTAACGAATATATCAATAATGTATTTCTCCAGTGCCTTTATTTCTCACAATCACCAGTGACAAAAGTAACTAAAACTGCAATTCTTTTAGCAGTCAGATCAGAGGTTGATACTTTTGATTACGACAGAATAAGTTTCTGACAGTAGAAACTAGTGTTGTTGACAGGACAAGCAGAAATATATCAGTTTACAAGTCTGGACCATCAGTTGTTACATAAAATATATTAAATATATTAAATTTTTGTTTTTAATCTTTAAAGTTCAAAGAAGAAATAGGACAGCAGATGCTGATCAAGCAGTATAGATCACTTTGAACAAGACAATCAACAGTAGAAAATTATAGAATAGAGAAGCATTAATGTCCTGATAGGATAGTACTCATCTTCATAACAAGTCAATAACAACAAAAAACATTTCCTCAGAAGGAATAGAGCTATCAATGTAAGACAATATTATCCATGCAAAGAAGGTCAAGGAAAGAAAAACATTTATATTGATTTCCCAAGATTTATACCCTATTACAACACGGTAGACTAGCCATGTTGTATGGAGCCGAGTGTTGGTCAGTCAAGAATTCACATATCCAGAAGATGAAAGTAACAGAAATGAGGATGTTGAGATGGATGTGTGAGCATACTAGGCTGGATAAAATTCGGAATGAAGATATTCGGGAGAGGGTGGGCGTGGCTCCCGTGGACGGCAAGATTCGAGAAGCGCGGCTTAGATGGTTCGGACACTTGTGGAGGAGAAGCCTAGATGCACCGGTTAAGAGATGTGAGCGGGTTGACTTTGGCAGGTACGAGAAGAGGTAAAGGGCGGCCTAGGAAGTATTGGGGCGAAGTAATCAGGCAGGACATGGCGCGACTTCATATTTCCGAGGACATGGCTCTAGACAGGAATATGTGGAGGTTGAGCATTAGGGTTGTAAGCTAATGGGTAGTCGAGAGATCTTCCCACTTTGTACCGGGTAGTCCGTTAGAGTTTTGTTAGGTTTGTTAGCGGACTTTCTTGTATTCACATTGGTGTTTTGCATAGTTTTGTGTTATTGTCCTTTCACTTATTTGTTGTGGTTATTTTCTTTCTAGTATCTTTTATTGTTACATGTCTTTTCTCGTATTTCTTTTCTGATATTACTGCCTTTCCTATTGAGCCGAGAGTCTCCTGAAAACAGTCTCTCTGCCATTTTCGCGGTAGGGGTAAGGTCTGCGTACACCTTAACAAGGCAATAAAACAACGGGAATATATGGAGGAGCACTATATATCACAACAAATATATCACTATTAAAACAACCTCTCTGTCATTTTGGAGAACCAAGGCAATAACAACACCTTTTGGGTGTGGCATATGGAGGAGCATCATGAAGAAATGGGAATCCTTCAGTGGCAACATCACTTATAGGGTGGGAGATGGAAGGAGAATCAACTTTTGGAACCATACGTGGTGTGGAGAGGATACTTTGAGGGTCTCCTTCTGCCACATCTTCAGAGTTTCAAACCAGAAAGAATTGATGGTCCAAGAGATTCGTAAGGAGCATGAAGGGGGTAGTAAGGGACCTGTCATTTAGAAGGAACATCTAATGTAAGATTGGGAGATTGTGGAGCTCCAAGATTTATTGACACTGCTATATGGGCAAGACAGGCTCCAGCCATCTTGTGATTCTTGGAGATGGGGTTTGTGTGGGGATGGTTGTTCACTGTAAAATCCTTTCACGGGAGTATGTTGGTGAGAGAGGAGGCCTCTTTTCCATAGTTTCCATAGTACTCGATCTGGATTCCTAAGGCGCCCACGAAGGTGTGCTTTTTTGCATGGCTAGCGACGAGGGAAGTGATTTTGACTGCTTAGAATCTGCAAAAGAGAGGAATTACACTTGTTAGTTGGTGCTATATGTGTAAAGGCTCAGGGGAAGAAGTTGATCACCTTTTGTTGCATTGCTCTGTGTCCTCGGCTTTGTAGAGGGCGATCCTGAACCTTTTTGGTGTTCAACAGGTGATGCCAAGCACCATAAAGGAAATGTTATATAGCTGGGCCGGTTTCCGTAGAAGAAGAAAGCAAAAGGCGTGGAAGTTCGCCCTGTTAGCTCTCATGTGGATAGTTTAGGGGGAGAGAAATAGGAGAGCTTTTGAAGGGATTGAGTCTCTTTTTTCACATCTTAAGAATAGTCTTTTATCTTCGATCACTTTTTGATGCACTCATATAGCCCTACTTGTATAGACGATTGGACGTCTTTTGTAGAGAATCATGTTCTGATGTAAATTCTCTACTTTTTTGTATACTTCTTGTATACGGGAGTTCTCTCCCTTTTGATTAATACAATTTATCTTTAAAAAAAAGGTTTTATTTGCTACGACAAGCCTCTCGGGATTAAAGTAGCAAATGCCTGGATTTGAACTTGTCATAAATAGACTAAAGAGAAAAGGGCTTGAAAGCCTATAAATTAGTTGCCTATCAGCTATATGCTCAAAAAATGTAACAAGGAAAAAGCTTAATTGCACAGAAAATACAAATACCTCTGGTCTTTCATCAGCACCAAGATTTTGTAATAAAGAAAAAATTGAAAAGAGCAATTTGTCACAGTCTACAATATTCATTTGGAGTGCTTGGTCGTTAACTTTCCCAGAGAAATTTAGAGCCCGTTCTTCCTTCATTCCATTACTATCTGGAATCAGATAAACACTCAGTTTTCATCTAGAACAAGAGAAGAAATCAAAGAACACTCTATTAATAAATGGAACCAACAATATTTACAACCCGTGGTTCTACCTGATTCTTTTTCTTCATTCTGTTTATACAGAAACCCCTTAACGATGAAATCTGTGGAAGTCCATAAAAGGCCAATTGCTGTCAAACTGATATTCAGTTCAGTGTTCTGAGCACTATATGCTCCAGTGACATCAATGCATCTGCAAAGAAATAACATTATTAAATAATGATGCTTTCGTGCCATTTGGTTTTTGTCTTTCTTCTTTTTAAGTTTGTTTTGTAATTCTTACTGCTGTCTGAGAGACCCTTTTCATCGAATTCGTTTCCATTGCTGTCTGAGAGACCCTCCCCGTCAAGTTTTCTTTTTTCTTATTTTAAACACATACAACACGTTTGCAAATTGATCATGGTTGCCAAAATTATGCACATGTAATGCTCAAAACTTCTACTGAAGCTGGAATAACTAAGAGAAGAAAAGTAGACAAAGTCCAGGAACACAAAAGTAGCTTACACATGAAGGCAGTCAGCAGGTACTGTTGAAAGGCCATCATTCATGATGACACGAAGATTCTGTGCAAGAAAATGTAGCAGTCAGTTCACATCAAAGATGCAGATGTAAGCTAAAGCTTCGCTTTCAAGTATGTTACACCATTCAGAGTGTAAACATTAAGAAGGTAGAACATAGCCAATACTAATTGCATTAGTGAGCCACCATGAATTATGTGGAAGCATTTCGTCCAACCCATCTTCTTTTGTAAGGCAATTTTAAATGTGGAAAATATTTGTATACAAAAACTATACTTTAAGGTAGAGAATCTATACAAAACTATGGTATGGTTCTTTACAAAATACAACGAATCTTCTATACATATAGAAATCTAATGGGTGTATCAAAAAGAAACTAGAAATAAGAGCAATTCTTTAACTGTACAAAGTCAGTCCTAACTCAATCAAAAGCTCCCTATTCTTCTCCTTCTATCGCATCCACAATATACGAGTGGGCGATAGTATTCTAATTTATCTTATATGGACTGAACATAACCTAAACATCAATAAAGAAGGGAATTCAGTACCACCAACCATGTTATTTAAGCGGGGTATTTTAGAAGAGATGAAAGAGCAGAGGCGAAACATGAATGATTTTGGGGTTGAGCTTTACACTTATACTCAAGATGCCTTTAAAAAAGGCAGGACAACAAAAAAGAAATTAGTGGACGAATGAAAAGAATCTGGGAAAAATGGGAAATATCAAGCTGTCTCTGAATACTTTGTTTGCTGTTAGACCACTAAAGGAATATGAACTCGTTGAGAATGATGCTGATCTAGTTCATGGCCTATCAGAAGTGGAAGGCGCTTAACAAGATCCACATTCAACTTTATGTAAACATAATGATAATATTTAGATGAAAACCCTAATAACCAAATTGACATTCCTCTTTTTTGTATTGGAAAAAGAATAACATGTGTGGTGGATGCCTTGCTACTTGAGCTGGCTTGAGTCAATCAGAACTAAGTAAAATAAATGGAGGAGCTGGTTGAGACAAAATCGACCCAAGCTCGCAAATCTCATGAGATAAGCCTAGTTCACTTGCACCCTCAGTTTTGTTGAGTGTTTAGCGTTGTCACCTGAAATCCAAGAGTAATGAGATCCTTCTCGGCAGCGTTTGCTACTGACCTGAAAGCATCATTCCAAGATTTAAAGTTCTCTTGACTGAAAAAACTATGGCTCTAAAGACCAAAAGCAACTCGAAGTACAAGATGAGCACCTCAATAATTCAAGAATATTTGGCCAGCTATAATGGAGCTTTTCTCCATGTCTCTGAAAGAATATAAATCATTAAAAAGATAAAAACAGTAGTGAGAGAGAATCACAACAAGAGAGTTCTGTGTATCAGTGCTATGGAGTAAAACAGTAACTTGGATATCACTACCTCTAAAACGTGAAGAAGAATTTTCAGAGATCCAGCACGAACATCGATGTTCTGAGCTGAAGAATATAGCACTTTCAGTGGAGAAATGACAGCACACTCCAGTGACCTCAACTCTATATTCTCAGTTTGTACCTAGAGAGTTTGTCAAAAGTAAAGATTATTACCACCTAGCATGCAAAAATTCATGACCTTTGAATGGAAGGTTAATTCTCACATCATTGCATGCACCCTGGAGCTTGGATGATGCATGTTCCTGGACCTGATTGGATCCTAAAACAGCGGAAATAGATTGATCCATAGCATTCAGTGCTATCGTTCTCACATGCTGATTTGAACTAACAGTAAGCTACAAAAACATGAACGCATTAGAACAAACATAACAAATGCAACTATAGCATTTTATGAAATTAGGGATTAGATTACCTCAATAAAGTGGCAAATAACTTCATCCCATAATGGTCCCACCCCTGTTATAGAAAATTACCATAATTTAACTGTAACGAGAAAAGATAATGAAAATTTGAAAAGGTTAAACATACAGACGCAGCTGAATGTGTGTGTGTGTGTAATTTTGAAAATTGCAGCTACGCGTATGCTAATAGATTCTTGACAAATATTTGAGATTATTAGGCCCCGTTTGGCCATAGATTTTGCCAAAGTTTTTCCACAAAAAAAAATTGGCAAAACATGTTTGTTTATAGATTTTATCCATGTTTTGGCAGATTTTGAAAACAAAATTTCCAAATCTCAAAACTAGCTCTAGACCTTAGTATGTGGTTGAAGGAAAGGATGTTGTCTCCTTATGTAGCCTTGGGATCAACTTTGTTAGATACTTGTGTAAATATGTCCTAATCCCATATGTAGTAGGTTTATAATATGTCCTAGTTTGATATGTAGTAGGAGTAGAATATGTATTATATATATGGCTCATTGTATCATTGTTAATACATCAATAATATATTTTTCTCCCGTGCTTTCTCACATGGTATTAGAGCCACCGTGAGAAATTAATCGTTGTGCGTCATTCCAATGATATACGGAAAGAAATAACTCAGTCACCGTGCAATTTTCCGGTGACCTAAGTGACTAATTGCATAAAAGTCACTAATTATCAGTGTTGTGCAAAATCCAACACCACCAAAAGCTACCCCACATAATTCCGACCAACCCCCAGAAATTTCACCGGGAAAAGCCAACGCACGCGCCCCCACGCGCCTGCAAGAGCACTGCCGCGGCGGCGCGTCAGCCTCACACGCCGGCGCGTGAGGGCCCTTCCGGCCAGAATTTCGAAAAACTCTTTTGAACAGTGTGTTCGTCTGAGCATTCCGAGCCTACCCATCCTGTTTTCTTTTAATTCCGACCACTTTGAATTTTTTCCGGTAGCTACAGTATTTTTTCAGCAAAAACAGTATTTTCAGCATCTGTTTCAGAGAACTTTTCAGTTGATTCTTTTTGTTATCTGGTGATAATCCAACCATGTCTTTGGGAATCGATGCTTTAGGGTCTAGAAACCCGGGTTCTGGCAGTTCCGGTGTTATGATTACCTCATAACCTTTAATGGGAGGTTCAAATTACTTAGATTGGGCTTCATTTGTCGAGTTGTAGTGTAAAGTCAAGGAGTTCAAGATCATTTAACAAAAAAGGCTGGCGAAGGTGACGAAAAGGCCAAAACACAGTGGGAGACGGTCGATGCTCAGTTATGTAGTATCCTGTGGCGATCTATTGATTCCAAGTTGATGCCCTTGTTCCGTCCATTCCGAACATGTTATTTTGTTTGGGAAAAGGCTCGTAATCTCTACACTAATGACATATCTCATTTCTATGATGTAATATCGCGAATGACAAACTTAAAGAAACAGGAATTAGATATGTCTACTTAGTTGGGACAAGTTCAGGCAGTCATGGAAGAATTTGAGACGTTGATGCCAGTTTCTACTAGTATTGAAAAACAACAAGAGCAACGACAGAAAATGTTTTTAGTTCTTACACTCGCTAGACTCCCTAATGACCTTGATTCAGTACGTGACCAGATTTTGGCTAGTCCAACCGTCCCCACAGTTGATGAATTATTCTCTCGATTACTTCGCCTTGCTGCAACACCTAGCCACCGAGTAAGCTCACCGCAGACACTTGACTCATCTGTTCTCGTATCCCAATCAGTGGACAATCGGGCATCTCATACTATGGAGAATAGACGAGGAGGAGGTCGTTTTGGAAACTCTTATTGTCATAAACTTGGACACACTCGTGATGTATGCTATTCTCTACATGGCCGCCCACCCAAAAATGCTTATATTGCTCAGACTGAGACTACAGGTAATCAGGGATTTTCTTTATCTGAAGGGGAGTATAATGAGTTCCTTCGATATCGAGCAAGTAAGCAGACATCTCCACAAGTAGCTTCTGTTGCTCAGACTAATACTTCTGTTGCTGGTAATTCCTTTGCTTGTGTTTCCCAGTCCAGTCCTTCTGAACAATGGGTTGTGGACTCAGCCGCTTCTGATCATATCTCTGGTAATAAATCACTTTTGTCAAATATTGCATATTCACAGTCTCTTCCCTCTGTTACTTTAGCCAATGGGTCCCAAACCAAAGCAAAAGGAGTTGGACAAGCGAATCCCCTACCCTCTGTCACTCTAGATTTCGTTCTTTATGGGCCTGGCTGTCTTTTTAATCTCGCATTTGTTAGTCATTTGACTTGTGCCCTTCATTGTGGTATATATTTTATTGATGATTCTTTTATTATGCAGGACCGCAGTACAGGGCAGACGATTGGAACAGGACTTGAATCAGAAGGGCTTTACTACCTTAACTCCCTCAAATCCTCCAAGGCATGTCTAGTTACAGATCCTCCGGACCTAATTCACAGGACGTTTAGGACATCCAAGCTTATCCAAGCTTCAGAAGATGATGCATAGTTTGTCTAGTTTATCCACATTAGTGTGTGAGTCATGTCAGCTCGACTCGAGTCTCCTATCCTCATAGTATTGCGAGTCACGCAGAGTCTATTTTTTCTTTAGTTCATTCTGATATATGGGGTCCTAGTAGAGTCAGTTCAACCTTAGGATTTCGTTATTTTGTTAGTTTCATTGATGATCATTCAAGATGTACTTGGATTTTCTTAATAAAAGATTGTTCTGAGTTGTTTTCTATATTTCATAATTTTTGTGCTGAAATTAAAAATCAATTTGGTGTCTCTATTCGCATTTTTCGCAGTGATAATGCCTTAGAATATTTATCCACTCAATTTCAGCAATTTATGACTTCTCAAGGAATTATTCATCGGACCTCTTGTCCGTATACCCCTCAGCAAAATGGGGTTGCAGAGAGAAAGAATAGGCACATCATTGAGACTGCTGCTCGCACACTTCTCATTGAATCTCATGTTCCGCTGCGTTTTTGGGCGATGCAGTTCTCACACCTTGTTATTTAGTTAATCGGATGCCTTCCTCTCCCATCCAGAATCAGATACCGTATGCAGTATTGTTTCCCCAATCACCCATATACTCTGTTCCCCCTCGTGTTTTTGGGAGCACTTGTTTCGTTCATAACTTAGCCCCCGAAAAAGATAAGTTAGCTCCTCGTGCTCTCAAATGTGTCTTCCTTGGTTATTCTCGTGTTCAGAAGGGATATCGTTGTTACTCACTTGATCTTCGTAGGTACTTTATGTCCTCCGACGTCACATTTTTTGAGTCTAAACCTTTCTTTACCTCTCCTGACCATTCTGACCCCCTTGATATATCTGCGGTCTTACATATACCGACACTTAAGGAACCTACTATAGCGCCACCTTCTCCTTCCGCCACAGAAGTCTTACACGAGTCTCTAATGGCTCCTCTATCCATTCCGGCCGTTGAGGAGTCTTTTGTGGATCCTCCTAGACTCCCTGCCACAGGAACACCACTTTTGACATATCATCGTCGTCCGCGCCCAGCATCAGGCCCAGCTGATTCACGTCGTGCACCTGACCCTGCTAATACTGCGGACTTGTCTCCTCTTAATCAACCGATTGCACTTCGGAAAGGTATACGGACCACCCTTAATCCTAATCCCCATTATGCCGGTTTGAGTTATCATTGTTTGTCTTCACCCTATTATGCTTTTCTATCTTCTTTGTCCTCTGTTTCCATCCCTAAGTCAACAGGTGAAGCATTATCTCATCTAGGACGGCGACAGGCTATGATTGACGAGATGTCTGCTTTACATACGACTGGTACTTGGGAGCTCGTCCCTCTTCCCTCCGGTAAATCTACTATTGGTTGTCGTTGGGTGTATGCAGTCAAGGTTGGTCCTGATGGTAATGTTGATCGTCTAATAGCTCGTCTTGTTGCCAAAGGATATACTCAGATATTTGGGCTCGATTACAGTGATACCTTCTCTCCTGTGGCTAAGATAGCATCAGTCTGCCTTTTTTTGTCCATGGCTGTTGTACGTCATTGGCCTCTTTATTAGTTAGACATTAAGAATGCTTTTCTCCACGGTGATCTTGACGAGGAAGTTTATACGGAGCAACCACCTGGTTTTGTTGCTCAGGGGGAGTTTAGTGGTTGTGTATGCAGATTGCGCAGGTCACTATATGGTTTCGGTATTCTATCGGCATTCTGCCGTGAGTCTCTGTATTTATCTGGTGGTCTATGTTGGTGACATTGTTATTACCGGCAATGACCGGGATGGTATTACTAAATTAAAACAACATCTCTTGCAACACTTTTAGACGAAAGATCTGGGCAAACTAAAGTATTTTCTGGGTATTGAGGTTGCTCAGTCTAGCTCAGGTGTTGTGATCTCACAACGGAAGTATGCCTTAGATATTCTTGAAGAGATAGGAATGACAGGTTGTAGACCTGTTGATACTCCGATGGATCCGAATTCTAAACTTCTGCGAGGACAGAGGGAGCCTCTTAGCGATCCTGCAAGATATATACGGTTGGTTGGTAAATTAAATTACCTCACAGTGACTAGACCTGATATTTCCTTTCTTGTGAGTGTTGTAAGTCAGTGTATGGATTCTCCGTGTGATAGTCATTGGGATGCAGTTGTTCGCATTCTTCGGTATATAAAATCAGCTCCAGGCAAAGGTTTATTGTTTAAGGATAGAGGCCATGAGCAGATCGTTGGATACTTAGATGCTGATTGGGCAGGATCACCTTCTGATAGACGTTCTACGTCTGGGTATTGTGTCTTGGTAGGAGGAAATTT